>JAEANM010006328.1:0-18702 GCA_017656035.1 Myanophis thanlyinensis | reverse complement strand
AGATGGCGAGTGGGATCTCACCGAAACGTTGCAAAAAGACTCTGAAACTTACACGGGAAAAGACCCGAAAAGACCTATATATATATATGGGTTTTTTTGTGGAGATACTTGGGCTGGGAGGTCATGTGACTGGGTGGGCAGTTTCTGTAATCAGGGCGATAAAGATTAGGCTAGAAACAACACCAGAATGTTTTTTTTTCTGCATTCCTTACAGGATTGACCCTGTAAAGTGGAAAAAAACAAAAGGAGATTCTTCTAACAACCGGTTCTCCGAACTCCTTAGAAAATTTACTACCGGTTCTAGTGAAGCGTGCTAGAACCGGCTGAATTTCACCTCTGCTGGAGATCCAGCAAGGAATGAAGCAAGCTTCGGTCCTGCTCCGGAATATAGAGTTCATCTCCCCCACACACACAAATCGCCCTTACCTTCTCAGGCCGGGAGAGGGGTGACTGGGAGAGGAAGGCGAGGGGCGGGGCAGCCAACAGGGAGCCACAGTGGGGGAATGAAAGAGGCATGGGTTGCCAACATTCATTGCTTTGGCCTGCCTGTGCCCTCCCCCCTCTCCCCCCCCCCAGTACCATTCCCTTGTTCTGGCCAGCCAGGGCTGAGCTGTTCCCTGAACTTTGCACCACCAGCAAAGTTGCTCACCACAAGCTCTAATCACAGGACTGGCCCATTGGCCATCCTGAAGAAGCTCTTCCACCCAGGTGTGCCGCGGACCACCAAAATTTTCTCATGGACCACCGGTTGGTGACCTCTGGATTAGATGTTCATCTTGCATGTTTACTTTTGGATTAGCTGCAAGAAGATAGCAAAGTTTTAAAATGCTACATAAAGTTGCAATGTATTCCAAATATGTTTTCTTAGTTACTATTGTATTCAGTGAAATTTACTTTGAAATAAATATATTAGGGCATAGATTTTGGATACTAATAAGAAAAATGTAAATGTAAAATGTATACAAAGGAGGCTACCTACTGCATTTACAAGTATCTCTCTTTGAACTCAGATGACATTTACTTCTGAGGAATTGTGGCTAGGATTATCTTAGTTGTCTCCTAACTATCAATTTATTTCAGAACCAGTAGGGGAAAATGCAAAAATATCTTCTTTCCTCTCTTTAGTTATTTTAATTGAGGATATCACTCCCTCCAATAACAGCTTATTTAAGGCTCCATTATCTATGATTAATCTCTCTATTTTGAAATCTCAAAATACAATAAAGAAATCTCTCTGACCCAATGCCTCTAGTTCAATTGAAACCAGTGGGATTTAAGATTATCCCGCTAGAACCGATCTTGCCATTTTCTATAAAGCCGTATAGTTTTACCGTCATCTCTGTTGTCAAGGGCACCAGGGCTACTAGGATGAGTATCAAACGGTGGAAAGCGAGGCGATCATTGTGGACGGACGTGAGTTTGAAACCGTGGTCCCCGTCAACACCGCCCTCCACTCACCATTTAGGCCAGTGTTTCTCAACCTTGGCGACTTTTAAGATGTTTGGACTTCAACTCCCAGAATTCCCCAGGGAATTCTAGGAGTTGAAGTCCAAATATCTTAAAAGTCGCCAAGGCTGTGTAACACTGATTTAGGTACTTTCGTATCTCTTATATGGGACGGTCCGAACGAAAAGGCTACCAACGTCCAGAGGAGTATTCAAATTTTATGGCTGCCATTCGATACGTATCGCTTCGTCTATTTGTTCGTGTTGCTGCTGAAACACCTTTGGGTAAAACGGGGCAGAAAAGAACTGATGGAGGACAAGGGGAGGTGGGCTCGGTAAGCATTTAGTTCCTATTTCTACGCACCCCGCGCGCGCACCTTCACCCTCCTTTTCGGTCCCTCTTAGTAACTGAGAGTGCCAGCCAATCCTCAAACTGCCAGCCGGCTTTGCGGTCTTGCCATTGGCTGCTTCTTGTTGGAGGCCTTTTAGCGAATCCCCGTTGCTTCTTCCCAGACAAAAGACGAGCCGGGGGAGGAGTGGGGGAGGGAGGCTCTGGCAAACGGGGCTAACTAATACGCGCTTCCCCCCTCCCCCTTCCGACATTCACTTTCCACCGCCGCCACCCCGCCGACCTGGCGTCCATCCTGGAAGCGAGCCAGGAACGGAATCTGCAACTTTGCCTTTTCTTGAAATAAGGAAAGCAGAGAGGAAAAGTGAAAATGCACGCATACATTCAACTAAAAAAAACCCCACCTCCTCCCTGCCAAATAATGCCGCTGCTCCATATAAAGCAGGCAGGCCCTCTTCTGTCACAAAGAACTTTTAACTTTTAACAGAGCATCTAAAGCTATTTGAATATCTGCTTAAACAACTAATCTCCACCTTGAGCATAATAAGATATATGGACTTTAAAATACCTAAACTCTTTGCTTACTAACCCTAAACTAGAGGAAATCTTCAAGGATAGCAACAAGCTGGTCCCGGAATTGAATTTTGTGACTTCGTCATTGTTAAAATAAAGCAGATTCTCATCAAGAGACTGGCATAACCTTAGTGAAGTGAGGATATTAGCTAGGTGATATGTTACATCTCAGTTACTAATTAGAAACCTAATTAGAATGACTGCAGGTGTCATTGACTTCACTCCAGTTGTAAATAATGGCATGATAGGCCAACATTTCCATATATACATGAATATAAACATGAAGCAAAATAAATATACATGTACCAGATGTGATTGGGTATATAATTATTGGGCATATAATTCTTCCATATGATAACCTAATTACCACAAATAATCTTGCAAGACTTGGCTATGGATCACAAATATTACAGTGAATAACCATGTCAATAATTCATAATGTGCTGCAAGAGAATTGTGGTTATGGGTGGTGGGGAACATTTTGATTCTACATATACAGAATATATCATAAACATAATGGATGAAAGCAAGTGTTGTTAGTACCCTATTCTTCAGTACTCTGTAGCCATTCTTTCAAATATTAATGCTTGGGCAATGTCTTATGATAAAATCATGAACATGATTAGATTTTGAATGTTAAGGGACACAGCACTGAAATTTAACAAACCTCAGTATCTGAATGGGGAGATCAACTTTATATATATTTATAAGGTCAGATACTATGCTGGAAAATATTTTAACTAATGCAATTTGAACATACACTTTTTATATTTTGGAAAATCCTTAACATATTCTGCCAATTAATCACAATACTTGAATTTGACAACAATCCAAGCAGACAGCACTATCATAATAAGACACTATTCACTACATCTTCAGAGTAACCCAACTGATGAGAAGATTTACTTAAAATAAGAATACCTCTCTGAGCAGTTGCATACTTCTAAAATTTCTGTAAGTCTTCCAACTGTCAGTTGCACGTTAACTTTAATCATAATTCTGAAATACACTGATACACTGGTGAGGATCCATGTATTTGTCAAAAGTATAAAATAATTAAAGACTGACAATATTTTAACTTGACCAACCCTTGCTGTACACAAGACATACATTTGAACTTGCAGTTTGTTAGAAGTAAAAGAAATACCAACTGTCCAAAGCCTTTTCAACTTCAACTACATCACTAGTCATGAAAACCCAATTGATAATGTACCTTTTCCTTTGCAAAGCCAGCTTTCCTCTACTTACGCATGGAGATTTACTGTATACCTGTGTGAATTGTTACACAAGACTAGAATAAAATACACTGAGTCCTAGCTTCAGTTTTGATAATCATTCTTAAACTTAGTACTTAAGAATTTTAAAGTGCTTAGTTATTAGTTTGATACCCAGTGGACACTTTTCACAGTCTAAACTACATATGTATATTATTCAAAGCTATTCATAAAGTACACATGTCTAGAGTTTCCATATTTTATCTCAGTCATTCAAATGATGGACTGTTGAGGGTGACCTGTCATATAGTATCAATAATATACTATATACAGTATGGATAATTCCATACTGAAATATTAAGCACATTCCAAGTTCTCCCTGCTCGTGCAACAGAACATCATCATCTGCAAACAGTCCCAGCCCCAGCAGCAGGCACACAACCCCAAATATTGTCTATATACCAACCGAAAATGCAGGAAATAGGTGGTGAAAGATAAACCTACCATTTAGTCTGCTACCTGTTGTCAAATCATGACAGGAATCAAGTAGACTCTTTGGGGAGGGGGGGTGGTTGCATCTTTTGTGTGTAGTCTAAGAAGAAAATGGGGGGTGGGTGGGAAGCGGGAAGAAGGGTCTCCTATCTCTGAATATTCTGGCGGCTTTACCGCTGAGCAGAGGGGTATACATTCACATGGCGCAGATGGGTGATGGAGGGGCATCTGTCGCCAGCTGCTCCAGCTGGAGGCATAGCTTCCTCGAGTCATTGCCACTTGCACTATATACACAGATGAAATCTCAAAAAACAAATAGAGCTAAAACTGAAAGCCGACTGTCCCCGCTTTCTAGCAGCTTTTGTTTCCTGGCACTGCCAAGGTACTTCGCCAGAAGCCAGCCCGCCCCCCCCCCCCCGAAGAAAAGGAAGCCCTTTGGTTCAATCTCCAGCCCGAGCACGAGCGAGTTAACTCGAGGGGGCGTGGCTTCGCTGTCGCTTGGCGCTCTTCTTTTCCCCCCTCGGAGGCGGGGCTTATCCCCGGCATAGAGGCGGTTAAGCGACGGTTGGGGCCCTCGGTGCCTCTTTAAAATGAAACTGGCCGGGGTTGGGACTAGACGAGCACCAAAGTGCGCGTGAGAGCTGAGGCTGGGCTTGCGTGGAAGCGAGAAGCCGGTCAGGAGCTGCTGCTTTCAGCAGTGAGCGCAGCCGAGCTCCGGGGCTTCGAGGGGGACGGAAGCGTCGCTGAAGCCGGCGGCGGCGGTGGCGAGCTTTGCCCCTGAAGGAGGGGTAGAGAAGCGAGGCGTGCCGGGGCTGCCTTGCTGGCTTGAGGGAGCATCAGGAGGGTTTTGTTATTAAATCAGTCTTAAAACTTTGCTTTGAAAGAACAAGCCCCCTCCCCACGCTCCTGCCATCGTCTAACTGCCTCCAAGCAGCTCCGTTTCCCCAAATTTCGATCTTTTTCTCATCTTTAAAACAGTCTTTTTTTCTCTCTCTCCTAACTCCTCCAATCCCTCCAATCTTTTATTTTGGATTGGCGGAAAGAAGATGAAGTAAGCGGCTCCGTTCCCCTCGCAGCAAAGGGGAAATCGAAAGAGGGGGGGGGGGGCATTTCTTTTGCTTCCTGAGAGGGGAGTGGTTTTCCTGAAGAGGAAGCCATCGAGCTATTCTTAAGAAAGTTTCTTCTCTACCCCCCTCCCGGTTTTTGTCTCTCTTTTTTCGTCCATGCTTCGGGAGGCTAGGCTTTTTACTTCGTGCTGTGCCAGACTTTTATGTTTTTAAAGAAGTAAAGAGCCCTGGCAAGAGAAGGTCCCGAGCGATCGTCGCCCACCTGCCTGTTTGTCACCATGTACAATACAGTGTGGGATATGGACCGAGACGATACGGACTGGAGGGAGGTGATGATGCCGTATTCCACGGAGCTGATATTCTATATCGAAATGGACCCTCCAGGTAAAGCGATTTTTGGTTTGTGTTCAGGTTTAGAGTCGTGGTGCTTCCCCCCCCTCCCCTACTCTCCCCCCCCCCCCACTCGTCAGCCATCTGCAGAAGTTCATTGTTCTCTTTTCCCCAGTGGTGCAGGCTTTAGCTTTCCTTTCTGAGGAGGGGGGGACGCGAACCTAATGGAAGGCTGTAAACTTTTGCTCTTCTTCTATTGTAGCCACCGTTTTCAAAGGAGTATATTTTGTAAAGGTGGAAAACGCTCTAGTAAATTCCAAATCTAGGGCATCCGGTTTTCCTGTCCTTCAAAGTTCACTATTTAGTGGATTTCTTACCTAGGTTACATTGTAATCTAACCTGCAACCTTTTTTTAAAGAGTTGGTTGATCTGCCAGCTAACTAAATACTTAGTTGCAAAAATTTAATATTGCTCTTTTCTAACACTTTCTGTTTTTAAGTTTTCAATCCTATATTGGGAGTTCTGGGCAGAAAACCCCTCACCAAAACTGGTGTCTGATCCTGCGCTTGTTTATTTGAAAATCTGTCCCACCAAATTCATTGGGCTTTTAAGTCCAAGTAAGCATGCATATCATCACAGTTTAAGTATCTTCGAATGGTTAAAGGCATTATAACATTTAATGTTGAGTATAAGAATCACTTAGAGAAAGGCTTGAAAGGAAAGATCAACATTTAATCTTTGATCAAAGCAAATGAGGAGAAATGATCCAATACATCTCAAGGAATATATTGAAAGGTCACTAATTTAAGGAGGATACTATCTGTTCTTATATATGTTTCTAATTCCACCCCCCTTCATGTTTGTTAAAGATAGATGCTTTTCCTGATCTTATCTTCTTCCTGGAGTTCTTCTTTGTTCTCCCAATTTGCAACAAGGCCCCCTGGTGATTCCAGGAACAAGCCAGGTAATTAGCAACACAGATAGAGCTTAAGGTGTGAAATGTGGATTCAACTTTTGAGAGGTGTCAATCTTCTAGATGTTATCAGAGAAAATAATTGAGTTTTATGGGATCCCAAGCAGGATATTCCACAGATGCCCAAAATGTTATCTAAACACATATATGGTTACAAAAAGGAAACAAATATATATATGGCTAAAGCAAATGTTTACAGAAACCAAAAGGCAAGTTAAAGTATTTGCTTTACAATTGCAAGTTAGCATATACATGTTACAGGAAATAAATGCATAGCAAATGTTCATAGAATAGCAGGCTTCTACACTACTAACTATAGCATTACTAACTATAATAACTCTCTTCATTCTTCATTTCTTACTTATAAGTCTCTACAAGTATTTTCATTGTTTAAGAAGTACTGTTCTTACTTTGATCTCACATAGTGCTTCTTTTGTGCCTAGGAAGGAATACAAGAGGAGCCAGAGGTTGGTTGTCTCTCTGATGATGTGTTTAGAATTATGATTGTGAGAGTTTCACAGTTCTTGAAGCTTCTGCTTTGGCAAAATCCTCAATATAAAAATGTATCTGTATACATTTTCTTAAATATCATTTTTGTTTAGGAAAATACAACATTGAAATAAAATTTTTAAATAGAGAAAACATTCTTGCCATTACTTGGTATTGCATGGGGGGGATGCAGTGGGGGCTCATTATATTATAAAGCAAAAGTAATAACAGAAATCATTCTTGAGAAGCAGATGTAATAGCATTATACTTTAGACTTTAACCATGGTAATGATGCTTGTTTCTCCTTCATTTATTTCTCTGGAGAAAAGCATTCAGTGGGTTACTAAGAAAATGTAATTGGCTGAATGCATGTTAATAAGAGAATTTTGAGGTATCCAAAGTTTATAAAATTAGTGCTTCGATATTTTAGTGAGTTTTAAGCCTCTGATTCTTATAATAAATTTTCTGAGTTTTTTTATAGAATAGTCTTCTAAATACTGAAAAACTAACATTTCATTAATATAGTGTTATAGTTTCAGTTTTTGAGTCCCATTGAATTAAGAAGAAATTTCTTAAAAGTAATTGTATGTAAGAATTCTTCTGATCACTAAATCAAATGTGCTCAGTTTTTCCACTGTTTTCTTACATGCCATGAATTTTACAAGCTATTATCTTTGTTTTATTAATATTTGGAATTCGGTAGTTGTGGTACAGTATGGCAACAAAATTAGGTATTGTAGAAGTTTAGGGTAACTCACTGTCAAAACTCTAGAAATTTTTATTTTAAGTCCCTATTTTTAATATATATTTCCATTTCAGTTAAATCTCACTTTTTAAACAAGAACATATCACAATGCATAACTGAGATCTGCAAATGCATTTAAGTAATCCAACAAAGCTAAAATTCATGGAAAAGCTAGACTGTTATAGTACATTTATAGTCTTTCTGGGATACAAGTTTTTATAACCTAGAAAAAAAAGAAAGTTGTATTTCTTTGAAATAAGATGCAAATGAAGCAGATTCTGCATGGGATAATTTTGCAGTATTCACTTCAACTTTAAGATGTCTTAAGGGATAATACAAGTCTAGATAGCAGAATGTAACAGCTGGTAATGGAGAGTGGTATTGAAGTACTAGTTAGAAGTTCATATTTTTAGCTGTGAGTAGGTAATACAGCTTCTAAGAATAGAGCAAGCAAGTGATTAGAATCCTTTTTATTCACACTCAAATTTTTATGCTTCATCATTCATATCTTATTTCTTTAAATCCATGAGGACAAGTAACTTGTTCCATAGGTTTTAAAGAAATTGTATTCCCTGCAGGGTCCATCTGTATGCAAAAATCCTATGGCTGTGTGAACAATATGGTTCTTCAAGATACTTGTTATGCTAGTTAACTAGATAGATTGTTGCAGTTCTAATAGGCAGCATGGTATACCTCTATCTATAGGTGTGTTCTTAATTCCCCTCAACTCCTTATGGTCTCTGAATTTTTTAGATTGTTTTAATCAAAAAGGGAAAGTGGCACATTGTAATGTGAAGCTCCAATCTGTGGCATCATATTTGTTTAGAATAATTTCTCTAAGCTGAGTAGGTATTCAGAGGACTAATAAAAATGATAGATAGTATAGCTCAGTGTTTTGTTTGGAAGTTTGCTCACCTGTTCAGAAAAAAAGACAAAGAAAGGTTGGAGGGATAGAGAACATTCTGGGGGATAGGGGAATAGTGTGGAGAGCAACTTCATTTCTTTCTGTTCTGGTAAAATATATGTTGCTTGGCTGATTATGAACACTGTTAACAGTTAGCTATTTAATAAATAGGCAAACTCCCCACCCATATTAATCATTTTGTGAACATCTATAATATGCTCTCAGAAATTTAATTTTTTTTCAGAAAGTCCATTATGATTCAGTTATTTGGATTAAGCATTTGTCTGTTGAATGCAAGTCTTCATTTAAGCTTTAATTTATTAATACTTCTATTTGTGAATGTAGAACTGTATTGTTTTTTTCAGTTATGAAATGCTTTGGTGGGAGGGGAGCTTTTGTCAAAAAGGTGTTTCATTATAAGGTATATATCAGACCCTAGAATCATATACTCTGTTTACTGTTGTTTATAAAAAAGTTTGTGATTTATAACAATAGTTTTACTAAAGCTTAACATTATAGACTTCTTCAGAAAAAAAACACTATATTGTGCATTTCAGAGGACTGTTGAGTGTTTACTAAATACTTGAATAGTTAACACAAGCAAGTTAATGGAAAATGAGATGCAAATCCTAAAAGGGTTTATTTTAGGTGGATAAGTCTGATAGAAATAAAAACTAAATGCACAGAATAGAGAAAATAATATTGGAAATAATGACTATTTGTGAGAATAGGATGCTTGTCTGTAAATAATCCTTTAAACATAACATGTTGAATCTTTTAAAATTAAGACTTTTTAAAGCACGGTTTAAACAGATTAATGCAGCACATGAGTGGAGAATAAGGATACACTGAGTAATTCCACCCCATGTCTTGGTTGATTAATTGTTCCTCTGACACCTGTATGTATGATGTAATCATGAAAGCCAGAAAAAGCCATATTAGGGGTACACTAGTTGAAATGGCCTCATTTCTCTGCTTAATCATTGCCATCCACTTCCAATAATGTCAAACTAGGGTTTTATTGGATTTAAATTCTTATAGTTAAGACAGCTACATCTTTTTTTAAAAAAAAAAAGTTTGTTATGCTTCTTATTGTTGGTTTCTTCTACTATACTATACAAATTGTTTGTGAAATGTAAGATGTGGGCCCAATAGTAGCGATTTCCAGGATTTTTCTGATAGATGAAAATTGTTGTGTGTTTTAATTGAAGATTTTGGGGATGGACAAGAAATCCAATGGATCTAGTCCTGATAGAGAAGCTCCACTGATTTCAATGGACTAAAAAAATGCATAATTTCAGAACAGCAGTCTGCATTGCTATGACATAATTTACTTATTTACAAAAGCAGTATTCCGTTTCAAGTACTGATACTAAACAGCTTCCTACAATACAATGAAATAAATACAGTAGACTACAAACTAATAATTATTGAATGAGAAGATCAATTATCAATATCAAAAAAGTAACAAAACCTGTTATAAAAACTTACCAGGTAACATACTATAATTTAAACATAGCATAAAACTTATTCCATAAAAACTATACAAAACAGTATTTTAACTTCCTGAATTTTAACAGGAAGGGAGCCATTAAAATTTCAGAGGTTGAAGGCAAAATGTTCCAGATGTTAAAGGCCATCTCAAAGGAGTAGCATTTTTGGGAACCTATTCCACCTCTTTCCCAAATGGCAGGGAATTATAATTTCAAATCTGCTTGTTGAAATCAAATGAGCAAATTTTATATGGTGTCAAAAAAGCCCAGGGCTGAAGCCATATAAGTCAGTAGAAAATCCATGACCCATTGATTATATTTTCAGAGATATTTCCTTATCTAAATAGAGAAACAGAATGACAATAAGAAGAAAGCAAATGGGAATAGGAGCCACTTTTGACTTTTTGCTAATTTGTCTGCAGCTGACTGCCCTATAGCAGCCGATGATGGGACAGTCCTTCCCAGTCTCCAGAAAGCTAGTGTGGGACTAGCCTACATGATCTCCAGACATGGAAGGAGGAGCCAGTCTACCTGGCCTCTGGAAAATTAGGGTGGGACTGATTTACTGAATCTTTGAGTGGTGGCAGCACAGCAGCACTGAAGCAATTTCAGCGTTGTCAAATTTCAATTCTGCAGAAGTCATGGTTCCAGATTTCAGACGCATTCTGTACGTTGGCCCATTTGAAGTACCTTGGTTCTAAAATTGTAATTGTATGATGCACTGTACCACCTTGTTAAAGATTACAGACATGATAATTTGAATAGTGCATAGATTAGATTGTACTTGGAAGCAAAACTGTGGCCAGTGTAGCTCCCATATCAAAGATGCAACTTGGCTATAATAGCTCTCCCCTACTAATTATGAACAGTTGCATTTTTTTACCAGCTAAAATCCCTGATCCTCAAAGCTAGTCAAATATAGAGTGAGCTATAGTAGCCCAATTACAAAGTGACAAGGATATGAAATATTGTTCCTTATGCTTCTCATTCCAAGAACAGTCTCAACTGGCATACCAACTGAAGCTAGCAAAGGCTTTCTTGCTTATGATTTTAGAAGGAGCTAGCTGCAAGTTCAGGAGGACTTCTATTGCAGATCATCTCTTCAGGAACATCAAACCTGCCCAGAGTTAAATACGGAATGGAATGGAATACATACATACATACATACATACATACAATACATACAGACATACGCACGTACATACATACATACATACATATCACCCAATGCCAGTGGATAACCTCTCTAGCAAATTCATGTAACTATTAAACAATATGAGAGAGAGGGCTGAAGTCTAGAGCACCCCACATTGTAGTAGCCAAGAGCTTGCTTCTCTTCTACCATGCTCCTGATTGAAGCCCCACACTTAAGAAGGAACAGAACAGTGCCTCTGATCCCAGCCAATGGTATCGAAGTCTGCTCAGAAAGCCAGGAGGACCAAATGGATTAGGCTTTTTATCTCCAGATCCAATCATAAATCATACACTGAAACAACCAGTGCAATTTTCATCCCATGTCCAGGTGTGATTGAAAGTGATCCTGCATTCTCTATGACTTCTTCTGATTCCAACACTTCCCTTAAAAGAAAAGACAGGGAATGTGACAGAAGTTGTCCATGTTTGCTGTGTGAGGGCAGCTTCTTAGGAAATGATTTAGTCTCCAAGTGATCACTTTTAGGTTAGATGTATTCAACCCTTATTTTTAATGAGCATTACTTTAGGCATACCACATTTTATCTTCTGGAGGTCTTCAATATAAAATAGAATTTTGCTCAGAGGCAATAACTGCAAGGACCACCTATCAATAGCTAATGATCTAAATTCCCATTCTCTACTCTTCTCAGAACCCAGAATCCTCTCAGCAGTCCAACACATAACACCACCACCCCATTTTTAGTGTAAATATAACATTTGTTTCCCACTAGCATTCATTTACCTGATTAGTATTTGGATGGGAGACCACAGGATACATTTGAGCTGCAGACTTACATGCAGAGTAAAAAAAACAAAATCCAAGAAAAAAGCAATGGCAAATAACTTCTGTAATGGTTGCCAGGAAAACTGTATGAGCATGTCTGTGAAGTCACCAGGAACTGCTTTTAAGAAAAAGCTTTGTTTAGACTAGAGAGATCTGTAAACTAGCTCTCTAATCCCACAGAAATTAGCCATGTCTGTAGCAAGCCTAACATAAACAAACTAGCCTTTCCTCAGTTGTGTTCCTCTACAATTAGTATGTGAAAGTAGAGACAATATGAATATGAATTCCAGTAACTTCTGATAATTTTACCTTTATTTCTATTGTATATTTAAATAGAGGTACAAGCTATCTTTTCTGAAAGGTTCCTATACACATAACATATTCATCTAAGTTTTCTTTTATTGTAATTGAACTTTTTGCCAATATTGTATCCATAAACTGCTTTCAGCCTTTTTTTAAACAGTAAGTGAAATGATAGACAAATATCTTAAATACTATAGAATAAATGCATGGACCTGATTATGGCAATTTAGCCTAACTAGCATGCTTCATTAATATTCAATTAAGGGGGTCTCAAATAATCTTTTGGTTGTGGTTATTAATATAAGTGAGAGAAACTAAATAGCAGATCTTTATTTACTTAGAACACTTACAAAATAGGGATTAATGGTAAATTTAAAGGCCTTTTTATATATTAATAGTCACAGTTTTCAGTCCTTTTGGTGAAAAATTTACTGCGGTTTAGAATGATGGAATATAATAAAGATTCTTGTCTTTTTTCTACAGCCTCCATAGATAATTTTTAACTTTGACATTTTATTTTCAATAGCTATTTTTCAGCTCTTGAAGAAAAATCTTCAGAGGTACCAGATATGATTGTTGATTAAAAACACTACTATAGCTTAAATGTACAGTTTAGGAACTCCTTATTTTATCTTACATGTTTGTATTTCTTCAATTAAAAACTTTTTAAGAACTGAAAAGAGTATATGTGCACATAGTGTTAGGTAGAATTAGGAGTTTCCCCAAATAGTCCGCAAGCTCTGTAAACAATGGCGCCAGCTAAGCTTTAAGAAGGAAGTTGGGTTTATCTTTTCTCCTTCCTTCTCCCTAGAGGGCACAACCAGATTCCGGAAGCTTCGATGCTAATCTAGCATTGCTTAAACAAAAGAAAATGTCCATATTAAAAACAGAGGTCAATTTCCTCACTTTTAGAAGTTCAAGTTAGCTCCATTTGAAGTTAAAGCCTCTGGGGTTTTCAGCAAACCAATCTGTTTGATGCTCAGTTGTCCATAGTTTGCAGAGATGCTAGCTCCTCCAAGGGAGATATACCTTCTGAGGGAGGCTCACAGATGTGCAACTCTGTTTGTTTGGCTGTTAGCCATTAATTTGCAAAGTTGTTAATTATTCTCTCACAACATGAAGCTTCTCAGTATCTTCCAGCTCCCCTCCGCTTTCCTGTGTTCCTAACAGTTAATTTGGCCCTTGAAACAAACATCTTATCTCTTCTAATCCAAGGACAGAGCTTTTTGCAAGCTTTTCTACAATGTTTCTCTTCTCTCATAATCCTTTTTATAAAGCACAGCTAGAAGACTAGCTGATTCATTCTGTCAAATTTTATTTTCAAATCCAGATGAGAAAGCTGGTGCTTCTTCTCTACATCATATTTTCCTTATTTCCTAAATAGCCTAGTACAGTGGTGGCAAACCTTTTACTTACCAAATGCCAAAAATATGTGCAATGTGCATGCCATCTGCACTTGCATGTGGCTCCATGTGCACTGCATGCAGCTTTTGCATGTTCAATGCACATATGCTGTGCGCAGGCACTCACACAAACATGAACAATCGTGTGTATGTGCAGGAGAGCTCCAAAGACCAGCTGGATTTCCTGCTGCAATCGCACACATGCACAGCATAGGCCCAAAGACCAGCTGGGTCTCTGCAATCGCACATGCATGCATTTGCCTGCTCAGCTGGAGGTAAGTTGGCCAACAGCTTGTGTGCTCAACAAGATGGCTCTGAGTGCCACCTGTGGCACCTATGCCATAGCTTCGCCATCATGGACCTAGTGATATGAGTGAGCTACTGAAGATTACAGTAGTCTATCAGAGAAGAATGTATCAACTGAGCTTGGAACTTGGAGAATTTTTTCATTAGATTTGTTACAAGTTTCTTGGAGATGCATTTCCTTTCTTTTGAAGTATGGATTGCAGGTCTGATTTGAAAATTTAGCTACTTTCAATAAAGTTTTTTTTCATAAACAGCAGCACCTTTCTCTTTTAATTCAGGACAAATAAACTGTCATCATATTTCATTAATTGGGTCATGCATAGTGTTGAACTGATGGGGTTAAAGTGCTAAAGACCAACTCACGAGCTGTGGTTTTGTTGAGTGCATGGCTTGCAGCCATCTCAGAGTCTCATGCTAGAAGGGCTTTCATGCCAAATAGTTATTCTACCACCTACTTAAATAGCTATGCATTCATGCTTCATAATCGAGTATGTAATTTCTCATGTTGTAACTTCTGATTGCCATTAGGCTATGCTTCTGGGTGGTACCTGCTCAAGTCTTCCCACTTCCAATGCATCTTCATTAACATATAAAGAGTTGTGAAGAATTGGGATGTTTAAGTATTGAAGCTTAAGCAAAGGTGGGTTTCAAATTCTGAACATTTTCCCACACATCCTAGCCCATTGCACTTGTGTTGGTTTTGATTTATGACTTGGGAGAAGCATCTTACTTGAGAACTTAAGGATGAACTGTCCATACCAACCACCACTCCCAGAAATTTCCAGACATTTAATATGCCAGATTTATTTTGATGGCCATCTTTCAGGTATGAATATTTCATAATTTAGATCCTGTGCACTACATTACACCGAAAAAACATCAGTTGTGCTAGAAAGAAGCAAAATAAATACTTTTATGTCCAAAGTGGAAACTTCATAATTTTATTCATATGGCATTTTCTGCTCCCCTTTCTTTTTTATTCTCATTTGGTCCATAGTCTCCTCTAATTTCAAAATATATTTGGTAACATTTGTAATAGGTTTAGGATTTTTCTCTCAACTGTCTCTGACCATTTGGAGAGATTCTCTGACTTGTGCATATAATAATTCAAAAGGGAAAAATACCTAGGAATGCTTTTAGTACTTCTCAATAAGCAAATGAAAATAAATCCTGCCTGTGTCAGTTGGAGCTGATTCCAATAGTGTACTTTATAATGGTACTGATTTCTTGTACTCTAATTCTTCTTACATTTTTCTGTAAGCTGTCTAGAGTCACCATGAGCGAGTAGGCAGCCATATAAATTTTCCAAAATAAATAACATAAAGAAGTTTTATAACTTGACTAGTAAGTTTTTTTTATTGGGAATCAGTTCCTTCCACATTCTAATCTGTAAGAACGATTCAAACAATGCCAACCAGACTGCCTGCATGGACTCTTCTGGTACCTAATAACATAATTAAACAGGCTAGGAATAAACTTGAACCGTCTTTGACTTTTTCATAGACATCCCATTATGTCCTTAGCTTTTCACTGAAAGGCAACAAGCATCACTGGGAATTTCATATAGTACTCAAGATTGCATTACTTCTGTATTGTTTGTGAAAATTGCCTATCACAATTGTCTATCACAATTATCAGGTGATACCCACAAATCTTCCCAGGCACCAAAACTTGTAAACTATATAGGGAGTCACAGTTGCAGTTGTGAGATGAGCAACTATATAAACATGAATGAATGAATGAATGAATGAGATAGGTAGACATAGACATACACATTACAAGGAGGCTCACTCCATCTCTTCTTTGACTCCAAGGGTCAGACTGAAACTTTTCCTGCGGTGGTCCAATTCCCTTCTTCTGTTCTTTGTACCTTCTGCATTTCCAAGGTTTCTCACTTACACTTTTCTGTGGATCTTCAAGTGCATCAAACAAGTGACACATTTGGTAATAACTGAGGAATCAATCTGGGGGTCATTAAAATTCTTTAATGGGGTACTATGTTCATAAGGAAATTTGGGGTTCATTCCCAGTCTCAAAGAAAACCCTTTCTCCAACCACTGCTGGTACACACACTATCAGATCAAGTCAGGACTCTTTAAACTCAAAATCTTCACACTTTCTCTTGGGAGAAACAGTTTTAACAGAAAACCTATTCCTGATAAAACTGAAAACAGCCTGTATCTAAAAATGCTTCTCAATTCAATCCAATCCTTTATTGTCAATGTACAACATGCGTGCAGCGAAATTGAGTAACTAAACATCAAATGGTGGTCACACTTGGCTATGGTGACCACCATTTGATGTTTCATTTCTAAAAGATTAAGTGCATCCTTTCATTTCACACAGTGAACTTTTTTTTTAAAAAAAGGTTACAGTCCTGTCTCATAGTTTAATGATTCATTGTTTCAGCTATTCTGTTGCTCCCTTATCAGAGTAGTGTTTAATATGTTCAGGGATATTCTTAGTCAGATCTTACAGATTTGAGTCATGTAGCCACCTTTTCTATAATTGTAGTACAATTTCTTCCCATTTCTTGCCTTGTGATTTTCTTTTAACCTCCAAGAAGTTCCTTTTCTTCTAGAAATCTTTTCCTTTTGAGGGCCAGTTGATTTTTTTCCTATAAAAATCCTTCGGATTACACTTGCCACCCTTGCCACCTTGAAATCTTCAGCCAGTTCCAAAGCACAGGTATAACTATCTGAGTGTATTCTGAAGCATGCTGACATATAGTTTCCAATAAAATGGGCGCAAACGGGAAAACCACGTGACTATATTGTTGACAAGAGAGCTAGTGACCTTCTCTACCATAAGATAGCAATATATACTGATTCTATCGAAGTATTTGTTACTGAAAACTCATCAATTGAAAATTAATCAACATAGGTTTTAAAATCTAGCCTCTTTTCAGTTGATACACTTCAGATATGAATGAAGCAGAATTGATTGAACTTGCCGAATTAAAATCAAAAGTATACATGATGCTTAACCTCCTCCACTACAAGTCAAAAATAGTAAAAAAAATTAAAGTAACCATTTTGGTGAAAGAATAATCAGATCTGTGAAGACAGTACATTTTAAGATCAACTAAAATGTTATGATTTCATCCATATAAATCTTATAACTTCATATTGCACATCTGCCTGCCAAACATACCTAAAGCATGCAGAGACATATTTTCCCCATCCCCAGATATTGCCTAGTAGCATGATTAGATAATGTCATTTAACAGGGTTTTTTTTTTAATTCTTCAGAGCTTACACTTTATAACATTCAAAGTAGAAGGTAAGGATAATTTCCCTTTAATTCTTTACCTTTGTATTAATGAACTGTTCTGTGTTGCATTCGATGTTGGGATGCAGGGACCTTGGTGCACTCTGAGCCCTTGCTGGAAAAGCACTGATAATGTTACCAAATTTGATGATGAAATGTCTGCAAGAAAACAACCAAGCTAAGAGAGCACCATGGACCCCACAGTCCAATCCTGAGCTAGAAATATTCTGTCGATCTTGAAATCTTGCTATAGCACATTCACTTTGCTGAAATGAATGAACATAAATATATGTGTCCCAGGATAATGCTGCATATTCTGAAGAATAAACCTTTGCTGTTCAAAGTTCGCTGATGATGGGCTCCAGTAGGAGCCCAAATGCTTGGAAGAATAAACCTTTGGTCCCAGTGATGCACTCAGGTTGGATCACGCATAACTAAAATAATTTCAATAAAGTGAATTATAAAATAGAATTATAGCATGTTAGTGTTAAGGAAAAAATGTTGAAAAAAACATGTTTCTCATAAGTGTTACCATTTTCTAAGAATAATCCTTTTGTAAAGAGTACTAGATGCGTGAAGATTAGATGTCATAGTTGCTGAGTCCACGTATATGACAGAAAACACAATGTAAAATATATATGTGTCTTCAATAAGATTCATAAAGCTGTTGGACGAAACAATCTCCTAAAATTCTGTGGTGTGAATCATAACTGTATTCATTGAATTTGAGCTCTATAGATTTTTTTAGTTTAGTCAGATAATGAAAGTTAGCTTGTGAAACGTATTTTTCTCTGTTATTTATCTTTCAATTCAACTTAAGACAGAACACACTGATTTCACTGTTTTGTTGTAAATTTCTGCAACATTAATACAGAATATGTCATGACATATTATATAAGCACTCTATAGTTGTGTGACATAATACTGCTATAGAATATTTCAACCATTGTTAATATTCCAGTTATACACCCCATAAGAATAAATAATTGTAAATGAGGGGTTTTTGGTCTTACATATTTCACATTATTTAAGAATTTTTCTTTTTCCAAGCTGATATACTATAGTTTTCTATACCTACTATTGATATGAGATTACAATATTCAGAATATTATGTTCTTAGCAACTTCATTAATTCATAGAATTAATGTACCATATCTTGTTAAACCTAGAAGACCCTAAAATTGAAGAAAGAATTTTAAAATGTAGTGTTTTAGCTGTGTCATTAAAAAAAAATGTACTAATGAATATTACAGTATGGATGGAAAGTAGCATACTGAACAAAAAGTCATTTTAAGTCTCTTAAAGGCAGTGGACTTTCAAGCAAATGTTGATGGATATTATAGAGTTATTTATTTATTTATTTATTTA
>JAEANM010006327.1:0-18703 GCA_017656035.1 Myanophis thanlyinensis | reverse complement strand
CACACACACACACACACACATATAAAGCAGTCAACAGGTTAAGCTAAACATTACAATAATCTTTTTCAAATCCATCTGTTGTTGTATTTAGCACGTAAAAGGTCTGTAAATGGTTTCCAGTCTCTTATAAAGCTGTCTGGTCTATTAT
This sequence comes from Myanophis thanlyinensis, assembly GCA_017656035.1. Classification (NCBI taxonomy): domain Eukaryota; kingdom Metazoa; phylum Chordata; class Lepidosauria; order Squamata; family Homalopsidae; genus Myanophis; species Myanophis thanlyinensis. The sequence continues at coordinate 18,555 of JAEANM010006327.1, read as the reverse complement.
CTCTAATCAATGCAGTTAATTTTGCCATCTCTGCTAATTCAGTCAATTTCAAAATCCATTCAATTTAAAAATCCATATATGTGTGTGTGTGTAAAAGGGGAGGAAAATTTACTGCTTTTCCTTTTTTTCAGCACTCAGCCAGAGTAGGTCCTATATGTTAAATGTTAAATTTATTTGATTATTTTTTTTCTCTTTTTGTGCACTAATTTTTTTTCTTTTTTGTTGTTGTTAGTGTTAAGGTATGCTTTTGTTTTTCTGCTTTGTATATTACTTTTTATGATAAAACAATAAATGTATGTATGTATGTACCTACCTACGTACCAGTATCAGTCATCATCATCAAACTTATTTGCCGCATATCTCTTAGTTCAGGTGACTTTGCAACTTCTATTTATATAGAATTGTGGGTCACTTGTGACAATTCAAAGTAGTCTATGTGCCTTATCTTGTATTCCTAACAGGGAATAAATCTTCATTAATGAAATGTACATGCAGAGAAACCTAGCTAGGCTCTGTCTCCAACTGTATGGCAGAGTAGAATATATTGGATTCATTTTCCATTTCCCCAATTCCTGTTTTTGTTCCTGATATGCAAATTAAGCTACTTTGTTTAAAATAAATTCTAAAAGGTAGAGCCGCCCTGGGGTCAAGCTGAGATGTTGATTATATGAAACCATCAAGCAGTTTTCTTGGCAAAAAGCAATTGCCATTAACTTTTGGCATGTTCAGCAAGAGGTTGAAGATAATTAAAACACTGACTAGATCCAAGCCTGCCTAGATTTTTGTCACTATAAACTGAAATCATCTAGGAACTGCACCAGGCCTTGTTGAAAATGACAACTACGAATGGTGTTCTCTTTCTTAACTAGCAATTATTTTAAGCTACATTCTTTTATGTTCACATTACATTAATGCTCTGCTTCTTGAAAATTGTGTGGTTTTTCACATTAATGATACTGGGCCTAGTAAGATCCAACAAGCTCAAAACTAGAAGAACAGGTAAACAAAAATTAGGCACGCTCAAAATTTGCAAACACAGCCAGATTCAAGTTTGTATTCTAATTAAAACACTGCTTTTCTCTTTAACCCCTAATCCAGCGAGCAGCGGACCCTAAAGCTCAACTGTATGACCCACCAAACGCTTCCTTGACCTCATCCTCCTCAGAATTGGTTGTAGCTGTTGGTTTCCCTGCTGGTGAGTCATGATCTTTGTAATCTCAAGCATTCACGCAATGTCATGTTCAAATATTAAGATTAATGGGAGAATAATAGTGTGCAATATATGAAGTCTTCAAGGTCAGAGCTTCTCTGAACTTTTGGTCTCGTCATCTGCCACATTTCCATATGGCTCGAGAGGTGAGCCCAGAACTAGTTTCACTCACAACCATTCGATGAGCTGTGGTGGCGCAGTGGTTAGAATGCAGTACTGCAGGGTACTTCTGCTGACTGCCAATTGCTGTTCAGCCGTTTGCTTCTCACCGGCTCAAGGTTGATTTAGCCTTCTGTCCTTCTGAAGTCAATAAAATGAGGACCCAGATTGTTTGGGAGCAATATGCTGACTGTACACAGCTTAGAAAAGGCTGTGAAGTATTATATAAGTCTTAAGTGCTATTTCTACTTGTCTAGCAATTGTTGACTAATATAGAGCCTCTTTGAAGTTTGGAATTTAGTTAACTCAATAAACCATAGTCCATTTAATCATGGGTTAATATGTTGTGTAAAGAAACCTCTTCAGGCTTTTTTCTCCTTTGGTTAGCCAAGAAAATGAGACAATCTGTACCTCAGAAGTTTGTGTTGTAGAAGAGGAATATTCTGGAAAATACATTTCCTGTTTAGTCTTGGTGTCTGGAAATGAAGATTATGCAGTGATCCTGTTTCAAAAGAGAAACAGTGATTTGAATTGATGTGAGATGCATACTATTGGCAAGTTCTAGGAAATTTCATATTTAGTTTAAAAAGTTCTATGGTGAGTCCCACATTCGGTCTGAATCCTGTTTTCCAGTGTCAATCAGGACTGTCATACAGCCCTACCAGACAAGAGAATATTTGTAGCTCGGGGTTGAAGTCAGAGATCCTTGTTGCTTTCTGAACTTGGGTGATTTCTTGTACACATTACCTGAGCTAGGTAACATCATTGGTGCTAATAGAGAATGGACTTTGCTCTCATTTTATATTCTAGGGGTATATCCTATTAGTGTTAGTGGGAGTGGTCTTGGAGATTGTTTGGTTGGGCTGTTTACTGTTAGCTTGTTTGGCAGTTCCTTGGCTGGGATATTGTTTGCTTCTTGATTGTTGTCCAAATGTTAATCTTGGTGTTAACTGTTGCTCATATGGGTGTTGATTGCTGGTGAGTAGGTGTTCTGATCTTTTGGTTCTCTTTTTGGCTTGTTGATTGTCTTTTTCATGATACATTGAGTTGATGTCAATTAATGGCAAATCTGTCAGGGTGCTAGGCTTCTTGGAATTCTCTCGTTTTTGGATTTGGCTTGGTCAAGTGTGGTCAGTTTTCCAGTTGAAATGAAATTGTAGTTAAATTTGTGCAAATTAAGGAATTTTTATCATTTCTTTTGACTACTAGTTCTGAATGTTGCAAGGAACATGGATGCCATTTTAAAGAAATGTATGCACATATTAAGGCATGTATTGATGATGTTCCTTGAGTTCTGTTGACTTTTAGAAATCTATGCTTTACCCCACTATTCATATTCCCTCTACCTTTTTCTCTCTAGCTGGCAAATCAACTTTTTTGAAGAGACATTTAGTTTCAGTTGGATATGCGTATGTCAACCAGGTAAGCAATGAGAGATTAAAACTTTTCTCACCGTGCTTTATCGCTTCCTTCCTTCCTTCCTTTATATCATGCATTTCTCCCCTTCAGGACACCCTTGGTTCATGGAAGAAATGTGTGGCATTGTGTGAAACATCACTGCAAGCAGGAAAGAGTGTAGTAGTGGATAACACCAACCCTGAACTGGAATCAAGACGCAGGTAAGGCATCCTCCCTTAAGTTTAGCAGATAATGTGTAAGCTGCAATCCCAAAGATGGGGAATAATCAGACAAGTTGAGAATTTAAAATGCTGCTCTCTTACCTAGGTATACTGAATGTGCTAAGAAGGCCAGGGTTCCCTGCCGCTGCTTTCTTTTTACTGCCTCGCTGGAACAAGCCAAGCATAACAACAGAGTAAGTACTTTGTATCACTGTTTCTCAGGCTCAGCAATTTTAAGATAAGTGCACTTCAACTCCCAGTGAACCACTTCAGTCTAGTGCAGACATGGGCAAACTACGGCCCGCAGGCCACATCCGGCCCATTGGGCTTTTTAATCCGGCCCGCCAAACTAGTTACTAGCAGGGAGTTGAGGCGAATGTTTGCCACCTTGCTCCCGCTGATAAATGAGAGGAGGATGGCGGTGGGCCAGGCGTCTCAGTCCCTCGTCAAAACGGAGAGAGGGAAAGCGCGAGGCTTTACTGAGGAAAAGAGTTTGAAGAACTGTTAGACGTGCAGCTGGGAAGTTCCTATAGTTTTTCGAAAACGGATCCTTTTTTTCCTGCGAGGTTCACTTTAATTTAAATTAGTTCACACAAACACACCATTCTCCTATTTTGGCCCGGCCCCTCTGTCAAATTTTAGAAACCATTGTGGCCCGCGAGTCAAAAAGTTTGCCCACCCCTGGTCTAGTGGTTGAGGCACCACCAGAAACCATCCAACTGCAAGTTCTAGTCCTCCTTTTAAGTATAAAAGACAGTTGGGTGATTTTGGGCCAGTTACTCTCCCTGAGTTCAACTTGTCACACAGAGTTGCTGTCAAAAGGAAAATAGGAGAAGGAAGTATTAGACATGTTCACCATCTTTCATACTAATGTCATAATAATTCATCTTGAATTGTTAAAATAATAAAGGCAGAATTGCAAAAAAGTCCACCCATTTTAAAGTTACTGAGATTAAGGAACATTGCCTTACATTATGCTATTTCTTCTTCACTTGGGAAAGTAAATTTCTTTGAATTCAGACCCCCATCTCCTCTCCCCTTTCAAGGACTTGCAGACTTTTCTCCTTTTTTTTTATAATCGAACCAGGAATCTAAATTCTGGAACCAGGGCAGTAGCAAACTATGTATAACTTGTGACATTTCAGAAATAGACACGGTGTAAGTACGGGTTAGAAATGTGCAACTGTTCAGATTTGAAAGAAGGTATTTCAAGAGACACTGACAGATAAGTGGGTATACCCAATGCATCTTTTCCACATTGAAGCTGAGTAGTTTTGCATGCCTGGAATTTATTTTATTTTTTTACTATAAATCCCATTTTTGTTTAAAGATGTAGCGTTGGTAGCTTGCAGTTTCTTCTAGTACAGGCATTCTGTGTTTGAAGGTGAAAGATCTGGTTCTGGAGTCTCACAAGACCTGACAAAGCTCTTCCTAAAAATGCTTTATCCCAAAAGCCAAATCAGTACCTAGATTCTCTGTAGATAAGTGATATTCTACTGTCCCTCTCTATATGTACAAGTAGTCATTGATTTATAATATTCCAATAAAGTATTTGTAGCTCAGGGTTGACATTAGGAGTCCTTGGAGCGCTCTGACCTTGTTTTCTTGTAGAAAAACATTATATAATTTCATTACGAAATTAGTAACATTAGATTAGCGCTAACTAGGTTACTAGGTAACATTAAAACTAACACTGATGATGTTACCTAGTTTTGGTAATGAAATGTCTGCAAGAAAACAAGCAAGCTCAGAGTACCAAGGACCCCTCATTTATAATATTTATTCGGTATCCAGTTACAAAGATCCTGAACAAATAGTGGTTACAACTGGTTCAGTGCCTGATTGTGGGCACTTGACAACTGACTCGTGCTTACAACCAGTTTTAGGGCTCCATGATAATGATTGCCATTTGCAAATTTCCCTGCTGGCTTCCCCAAATAGTCTGAGGAAGCCAGCTGGGACGGTTGCAGATTGCATTAATCAAGTCTCCCCTAACTACACAACCCCTCTACACTCACATTGCACTTCTCACACACATCCACATATCCTCACTGAGCTTCACCATTTCCCATACCTTCCCCAATCCATGCAGTGCCCTTAAGGACTTGCTGTACTTCCTGCACATTCTAACTCTTGCTGCATCTCCCTTGTATCTTCTCTCAGCCTTGCCTCACCTCCCTTGTATATCCCCTTACTCTCCTTCACCCTCTCCCACCCAGCAGCAGCCACTTACCTGCCTACCTGCATGTGAGTCATCTAAAGACTTGCAGTTTCCCCACTGATTTGGATTACAAGAAGCCGGCAGGAAGTTGCCTCAGTTAATGGTGGCAACTGAGATTGCCATCACTGAATGTGATGGCACTTTTCAAGTGCATCACTTAGCAGGGGAAATTCCAGTCTGAATTGGAAGTTGAGGACTACAGATGGACCTTGACTTATAACCATTCATTTAGCAACCTTTTGAAGATACATTATTGAAAGAAGTGACTTACGGTAGTTTTTCACACCACCATTGCAGCACCCCCATGTTCATGTGATCAGAATTTGGATGCGTGGCAACTGGTTTCATATTTATGAGTGTTGTAGTATCCTTGGATCACGTGTTTACCTTCTGCAACCTTCTGACAATCATAGTCAATGGAGAAGCCAGATTCCATTGAACCAACTGTTACTAATTTAAGAACTGCAATGATTAACTTAACAAATGTGGCAAGATAAGTCATAAAATTGGACAAAACTCACTTAACAAATTTCTCACTTAAGAAAGGTTGTAAAATGGAGCAAAATTCACTTAATAACTTTCTCACTTAGCAACAGAAAACTTGGGCTCAGTCATGGTCGTAAGACAAGGACTCCCTGCACTGTATTGGTTTTAAAACTTAAGTATTATCCAATTTATTTTCCCCATCTACTTTTTCCTTTTTAGTTCCGAGAGATGACAGAGAAAGAACATGTGCCGGTCAACAACATTGTATTGAATACCTATAAGTAAGTTTCTTAAAAGGGAGAACAGGAAAGGAAAATTATTCCTTCCTGGATATCTATTCTTCTCACAGTAATTAAGTTACTTTTGTTGGAGATTTAGAAGAATTAGCTAACACTTATTTCCAAAAGCTGAATTTAAAAAGCTAATTTGCAGTTTTCAAGAGATTAAGTTACAAACAGGCTTGCCTTGCTAAATATAATCAAGGAGTTACCAGACAATAAAATCCCTTCTTTTCTTTACTTCTCTATAAAGAAATAAAATTCACTTGATATCTGTAAACTTCAAGTAGGAATGCCAGAATCCATGTTCCCCGTGGTATTGAAATTTGGAGACGTTTGAATCCCTTCAGTGCTATGCCTTCTAATTATACTTCCCATGAACCTGCAAGTTGTGTGGTGCAAGGAAAGATGGGAGATATACATCCGTATGATTTCTATGGCCAATCAGCCATTGGCTGCTTTGCAAATGAGGCTGAAAAATTAAATTCTCTTTAATGGTGATGACTGGTGAGGAACGACTAAGGAGCAGTTTCAGTGTTTGTTGAAGATAGGATTCAGTGGGGGGGGGGGGGTGTTGCCTTAGGAGCACTAGCTGTTGATAGATAAGCCTGTGTCTCCCTAGGAGGGGGTCCTTTGCGACACACTGGAATGGGAAATGGAGGTCCAGGATTCCTCGTAGTCTCTGGCTCCCTTTGTTCTACTTCCCACTTGCAGGGACGGAGGAAAAAGAGACTTCACTGAGCTTCCTGGGGAGGGAGGGGAAATGATGCAGATCTGTATTACCTTTGGAAAGAAGACCAACCCAATAGGTCACGAGGTTGTCACTATCGACTTTTTACTTTCCTCAATCAACTCTCTTAGGCACTTTCCATCATTGCAAAATCGAATAGCATGGTTAAATAAAACTCTGCAAATATTTCCAACCCTGAGGACTACTTAATGATTGTTTTTCTTTTTGACAGGAGTAAGTATGTGGAGCCATCCCTCGAGGAAGGTTTCTCTGAAATTCTCAAGATTAATTTTGTGCCTCAGTTTACAGACTCCAAATTGGAATCGCTTTACCGGCAGTTTTCAGAAGGATGAACCAGCAACGTAATATTGGACATGGTTGTTTTGTTGTCCTGCCTTGGCCAGAGAAGGCACACTTATGGAGTGCCTAAATTCCCTCTGCTGGTGAAACTTTGTAATTGGGCTGAAACTTTAAAAGGGGGCAGAGACATTCCTTTAATGACTTTTTTCCAGAAGATATCTGAAATAAAATTTTGAAAGTCAAACTGCTTTTGTCTTTTCTTTTAAATCTGTCCACTCAAAAATATGGGCTATTTTATAGATTGGGAAAAAAAGGAAGAGAAAATGATAATACCAGCAACAGAGTTGGTTCCCCATTGTATATAATCCTTTTATGAGAGCCAAAATGTGTCGCAGAAAAAAAGCTTGCAGAATTTGATAGACTTAAATCTGTTTGAGGAAAGCACCATATTTACAGAAGAAGCAAAGACACTTAGAAAGAAGTTACTGAAATACTAAAAAATGGTGGGTTTTGTTGCCTTCCCAATTTAAAGCAAGCAGAAATTCAGGAAATTCTGTTTTATTTATATAAAAAACTAATAACATAAAGGAGTATCAATTCACACTGCCGTCTGCTCTGAGTATTTAAACCTCATCATGATGTATCCATGGTCTCCCCTTCTGAAAAATAAAAACAAAACATCTTCAAGATGGAAAAACTCTGCTAAGATAATTTGGGGGATAAGTAGGAGATCATCCTCAACAAATAAGGATGATGTTTAAGAGGACCTGTTCTTAAAATTTCAACTTCATGAAATTTCCACATAATCAGAGAATTCCTTTTACAAAATTATGTTAGGAAGCCTCCAGAAGGCGAGACCAAAAACCAAGTGAAGGGCACTAGGATCAAAAGTGCCCATACTTGTCAGCCTGCACCTTGGATCATTTTGTTCCATATTCCCATTTCATATTCTGTTTAGCAGCTTTCATACTTTCTGGCAGACAAACCATAATAGGGTGGACTTCCGCTATGGAAAAGCTTGGTACATTGCTCAATCATTCACATTACTGTGAAAGAAAAACAATTATAGGATGTGGAGTCCTAACCTTTGGTGGTCTGGCTGAAGTTAAGGGAGCTCAATTGTTTGCAATTAATTTGTATGCATGCTGATTCTTAATTTCAATAGAATGAGTTCCTATAACAAATTGGCATAATGTGCTTTTGATAGTTCATAATTTAGCCATGTTGCTTTTTTTAACCCAACCGTTACAGCACGGTGTATAAATAAATAGTGGCTACAGAGGGGAAGACGATTTTGGGATTGGGGGAGCTCTGATTATTCTTCACTCATACTTTTACTCACTGAGTTCATTAAACATAAAAGCATCTTGATATTCTTTCATGTACTGAGTGGAGCGTGACTCATCCAGGAACAGCGAGTATACACGCTTGATGTCATCAACTTGGACCTCTGTGCCCTGAGGACATGAAAGGAAAGAATCAGTATTTCTGGTGCACTGGCAGCAACCCATGAAAAGGACCCCCACTAACTCCACCATTAAAGTAGTAAAACTGTTCTGCTCATGACTGCACTCTCCACCATGAGTACGCCATAATTATTGTGAAGATATGGAATAATTGTAGATTAATGATGATGGATAGTTTTACGTCATGTACAATATTTGTGTTGAGTAAGGAAAATCTGAAAGTTGCACAAAACGGTCAAAAAAGGTTCCTTTCAAAAAATAAATTTCCCCAGTGGTGACTATGAAGATGACATGGGTTCCCAAAACAACACTGTTTTCATGTTAAGTGGATGAAGCAATTACGCCCTATAGTACTGGGAGGTGTAAGACAACTATCAACATGGGAACAACCAACTTGTAATGGATTTGTCAAACTTTGTTGGGAAATATAAAATTCATGAGCATCTAAACTTCAGGAGCCATTGCAATCAAGAAGATATCAGAAACATTTTCCATGCTGATACTTTTGGCATTCAAACCTAGCTTATTCTGGTAAGATTTTCAGTTTGGTAGGAATATAATAAAACATGTGGAAAATTGGAGTCTTTAGTTCAAGAAGTAAATAAATATGAATTGTGAACATGCATCTCCTTCTACATGTCTGGGTAAAAGGTACAAACCAGAATGAGTTTTCTGCACTCAGTATACAACCATCAAGACTTCAAAATTATACCTGCGGTCCAAATTTTCAAACTGTCCTTGTTTTATGACTCTAGGTTCTTGTTAATAAACTTCTTTTAATAAATAAAAAGCTTTTATTAATAAACTTTTAATTTTACCAACGTACTGGGGAATTTTTAAAGCTATTCATAAACAGTGATATAACTCTTACTCCTGATCCATTTTTATTTTTTTTTACTTCAGATGGGGTTGAGAAGAACAGTAAGACGTTCTTGGCCATCTAAAGACCTTGAGCAATAGCATGATCCATTGTCAGAAGACATTGCCCAAAAGACATTAAAACACCATACCAGGTGTTGAGCTTACCTTTCTTTTGCGACACACCAAGTTGGCTGCTGTGATGAGCTGGATGGCATATCGCAGGGAAGTCTCCAAACCAATGCGAGTTAGCACTGTGTAGGCATCTTCATTCATCTCAACATCTTCCTCTTCACACCTGAAAGAGAAATCTGACAATAATCAGCATGGGAATGCCTCAACTCAAGTAGAAAAATAAACCACTGTTGTACTGTAGATGGGAAAGGGACAACTGTGATACAGGTAATATGTTCCAGGGCAGAAGCTGATACAATGTGCTCCTCACCGGATTTTCAATATTTGCTTGGTCTCCTTATCACTGTACGGAGAGGTTGAAATAATCAGCATACGATCCAGCAGGTCAATAGGAATGCCATGGGGGCTTTGATAGTTGGTGCCACGAATCCTGCATTACAAGGGGAAAAAAATTGATGAGGGAGTCCACAGGTCTAATAAGCCAGTAGAAAGAATAGCATGTAGATGTAATGTTAAGAGGTCATCTTTGGACATGTTTTTCCTTCTGTACCTTTAACAAATATAAATAAATCTTCAGCATTTATTATCACATTCACCTTTGTTTGATATTATCACATCCCATTAAAAGTCACTACTTGAGAACAATGCTTTCTGCGCAATCTTAACTGACCTTACTTATAACATCCAGCATATCTAAAAAATTTATAACAGCTCGCCACTCAACAATGCACTATGATCACGTGTAATATTTCTTTCAACTGTATCTTTGTTTATCAATATTGCATTGTCTTCCTTCATTGTATAGTGCAAATCTCACTGAAGCTCAATTTTAATCTCATTAAAAGGGAGTAATGATCCATATAGGCCTATGACGAACCTATGACAGAGGTGCCACAGGTGGCGCTCAGAGCCATCTTGCTGGGCACATAAGCTGTTGGCCAACTTACCTCCAGCTAAGCATGCACATGTGACTGCACATGCACACATGTGTAACTGCAGAGACCCAGCTGGTCTTTAGGCGTTTGCTGTGCATGTGCGTGATTGCAGCAGGAAATCCAGCTGGTCTTCGGAGCTCTCCTACGCATGCACATGTGACTACTCATGTGTGTGTGAGTGCCTGCGTGCAGTACGCATGCATTGCACATGCAGCGCACATGGTGGAGCCGCAAAGCACATACTTTTCAGCACTCGGTAAGTAAAAGGTTCTCCAACACTGATATAGGCATTACAATCATTTCAGAGTCCTAATAAGCCTATCAACCTCATGAGAAAGGCAATCAATCAGGGAACAGGACTGGCTGCCTAGATTAAAGTTCACAGAATCTGGGTCCTGTAGGAGCTGGGTTTTAGTGCATTTCTCCATAATGAAATATTTCAGCTACTCACTGAATCACCTGATACCAACCTGGTTATGCCACGATTGGTGGCCATGATGAGGACAGGTGCCATGTCACTCTCTAGGGCTCGATTAAGAAAGGAGAAACACTCAATATCCAGCATATGGACTTCATCAATGAAGAGAACCTATAGAATAGGGAGAGAGGAAATATTACTCGGGAGAAGGCTTACCCTTCCAGAACTTTTAAGTTAGAGATAAAATGCAAGTAGTCCTCATTTAATCTTCCTAGTAGGACTGGCAACTCCTCTGCTAAATTACATGGTTACTAAGTGGGAAATTACATGATCATCACTGTGCTTTCTAGCTGAAAGACAAAAGGGTATTCCATTTTTGCACCTTTGCCTTTTGGTTGCCTACTAAACACTTCTCTGCCCTTCTGACTGCTCATGGGACTTATTATCTTTCTTATTGTGTAAACAGCTTACTCTCTTGAAATCCCTTCCTCTCCAATCTTTCTGTTCTATGGGTGGGGAGCAAGTGATTTCTGTAGGTAATCTTTCCTTTTCCCTTACTTGCTGCTGGTGCAATTGCACTGTTTTCAATGTGTACAAGAACAAATGGCTTATTCTCTTGAAATGCCTTATTTTCCAAACTCCCCATTCTACAAGTTAATGGGGGGAGGTCAAGCACAATATGTACTGACTGTGATCATGATCAAGTGACTGAGGGACACATATAAGTCATGCAGGGTCATAAATTGGCTGTAAATCAATTTTTTTCAGCACCATCTTAAGAAGTTTGGTTGCCAAATAAATAGTTGATAAGGACTACAAAATGAGGGACATGGCCTAGAGATTTAATCCACATTCTAAAATGTACAACTCACCCCAGGGATCACCTCAGCTTTGCCTTCTTCTCGCCACTCTGCAACCTTTGCATTGATCTGCTCTCGCACCTCTGACTTTATTTCTCCTGTGTCACCTGGAAATACAGGATCAGCAATGAGAGGAAATTTGAATCACTGTTACCCATACTTTTCATCTCTATATGTAGATGGAATCTAGAAATTCCTCATGTTAATATGAAGAGTGGAGAGGAGGGAATATATAAGAATAATTTATTCTTTGTTATCTTACTTCTTTTCTTACTAAAATTTATTAACAATGTTAAAACGCAATTTTTTAGAAATGCAAAATTACACCCACCCCCCGAAAGACCCATTTTCAGTTTTATAGCTTGGTAGATATTTTCTCAGTTAGTAAGGGTTCAATAATTATAATTTCTTAAATAAATAAAATAAAAAGAGTAAATGATGAAAATCATACAATTCCCATATATCTAAATATCAGATATTATTTCAATACTTATTAAAATACACAGTAAAATACCATTGTATCTGAGTTATCTAAAACTGTTAATTACCATTACATAAATATCACAATCCTCATGTATCCTAAATCCTCTGCGTATAAAGTGCCAAAAACATAATTTTTAATTTTTAAATAATAAATGTTCCATGAATTCCATAGGCTTAAAGTTAGAAGAATTATAAGCTATGGAACTTTTTCTCCTAGTCGTTCCATTCAAAATGTACATTATACTGGAATGCTATTATTTATGTTGGACTATAGGACATTAAAATTATAAAGGAACTGCTGTCCTGTTTTAAATCTATTGATCATTTTTTTGCCAATCATATAGCTATAGTGAATTACAAATTCTACAATCTCCAGCCACCATAAAATAATGGGATTTGTGATCCAACTGGCATAAATAAGGAAAACTACATTATGACACTTTAAAGAGAAGATATCTCTATGTGTCCTATATATATGTATATGTTATCTTATGGTATCTTAGTATGCTGAATCCAATGTAATAACTATGACCTCTTTCTTGACTGCAAATACCAAATACCAGTGTTTGACAGTCTCCATTTTCTCCCATTCCATTTTCCTACCAGAAAAGAGCGCCAGAAATCCTTGGGTGCGACTATTGATGACATCAATTTCATGTAGTGAGACTGTATGCACAACTTCCTTACGCTTTTGCAATTCTCCATCAGGGCACTGCACAAACTTTGTCTAAATCAGACAGATACAGTTAAACTTGAATCTTCCCTAACTTATTGCTTCCCAGCCCAGCCCTGTGATTCTGAGTTCAGACAGAAAATGGATACTTATAAAGCTGTTATAGCATCCAGCTAAGCCCAACACTACCTACTCTCCTAGAACTAAGATAGATGTCTTTCTGATTCTTGCTTCCCAGAATTCTTTATCAGGGCCTATAAACTGGAGACCTTCTGCCTTCAAAGCAAACCCTCCACATCTTGGCCACAGTCTATAGTGCCTATAAAAGCTGTCCATCTCAGATCACAATCCCTGCCTCCCCATTCCCATACTGAACCTTGGGTCTCTTTATAGACTCCCACAAATTTACCTTCTGCCCCATGGCAATACCTGAGAGCCCATTGCATCATAATCCCGGGCCCGTGTGAAGGAACGTCCTAGTTTGGTAATCTTTCCTGTGGCTTTGTCTATAGTAATGACATCCCTGTAGAAACAGACAGAGGTAACTTTGGATTGGGCCTGCCATTTAACATTGAATGAAAGACATCTCATGGAGAAATTCAGTGTCTCCTATGATATCAGAAACACCAGCTAATTTCTCTTTTCTACTCACAATTGAAATTAATGAATTAATTTTTTTAAAGGATGAACTTATTATCTGTTCCCTATCGGTTATCCTTTTTACTTTACCGCATACACACGTTTTATTGTTATGAGCTCCATTAACCACAATGATAGCACATATAAGGCATCCTAATATCTGCTGGAGAACCGGATACCAAAGAGTTAAAAGCATCAGACCAGAAAGACTGATTGTGTACTTGACCATGGAATTACTGAGTGATTTTGACTGTCTAGAAAACAGATAAATCAAAAATTTCAAGTCTTTGCCACTGCCTATCTAGTACAAGCCCTTGATTTTCATCTATGTCTGTTTCTGTCTCTTGTTAACTGTTTCCCCTTCTTTGCCCAGAGCTCACCCAGCTTGCACTTTCTCCTTGGTCAGTGATTCTATCATCTTGGTGCCCAAATCATAGATCGTCTCCATCTCTGTAGTTTTCAAGGTCAATTTCCCAACTTTGGCACCCTGCAACAGGAAGGGAGCAATCAACATTCTCCATTGATCATGACTTTAACAAAGATGCTTCTATAGATCGTATATCCAGTACCGGGCAATTGGAGACAGTCAACTTCATTTTTCCCATATTATGCTAGTCTAGCATCAACTTACAGTTCCAGTTGCTGGACGATCTATTTGAATTTCCACAACTTCACCTTCAATTATCTCTGTTTCTTCCCTATTTTAAAGAATTAAAATAGTCATTAGAAAAAGGACATATGGTAGCATATCTCATTACAGAAAACTTTTGCATAAAAAGTGGAAATATATTTCAAAGTCAATCAAAGAATCTTTTTATTAATTTGTTTCTACTTCCCATTTAAATACCTAAAGCTAGTTACAGCTAATTCACAGTAATTGCCAAAATGTCATTGAAAGCAACACAAAATATATTGCAGCTAACAAGCTAAAAGCAGTTTATAAGCATTTCATAGATATAAATAGTAAGAACTCTGGCTGTTGATTTCCTCATGTTGTTTAACTCTCTGATCTTGAGAAATGCCCTTTCTGTTGGAGCAGCAGACTCTAATCTGCCCTCAGAGAATACAAATTTGTGGCAACTTCTTACTTGATGCGAACACCAATGGAACGCCGAAAGGCCTGAGTTAGTGCTTCAGTTTTGCTCATTTCCAAAGAGAAGATTTCACTTCCAGAAATCGCTGTAAAAGGAGTGTCAAGACCCAGTGCCTGGGCCATGCCTGGAAGAGAGACAATAACATAGTTACTACATAAAGAGAATGCAGTCAGAATTATTCCAGAAAAGAGATTCAGAATGAGGAATCTTCATGTTGATAGACTCCTCATCATCATTCAAGATATCAGCAACTCATTGTTGGTTTCTAGAATCTGCCCTTACCCATGGCAATGGCTGTTTTTCCTGTGCCTGGCTGGCCAGCAATCAAGACAGCCCGACCAGCAATTTTGCCTTCCTTTATCATCTCCAAAATCACCCCAGCAGCTCGACGAGCAGCCAATTGTCCTACCATGCCTTGGGATACCTAACAGGCAGTGGGGGGGTGGGGGGGAAGGAGAAAAATGGACAAGTGGGAGATATTTCTTTTCCTTTATTTCAATCTACACAAAGCATATTTCTCACATTTGCATTACCACACTTAACCTATTAATGTCTCCTAAAATGCAGTTTAATACTATTCAAATACTGCATGTAATGGGATACAAATTTAACCCTATATTGGTTGCATTTTAGATTGCAAAATTATAATCTGGAAATTGATCTGTCCTGCTTATTTTCTATGACATTAGGAGATAGTTAAGATGAATAATTTCCTGGAAAACATTCAAGTAGTAAATTGTAGACAGTTCATTTACGTTATGCCTGTAAATAAAAATGAACAGAGAAAAGGTAATCCAAATCTTTGAATAGTAATCTGAAGTCTTTAGCTTGATAACAACCCCAACCACTCCTGTGTGTGTATATAAGTCTGCACGCATATTGATAGTTTTGATATGATTAGTCACTCAGTGACCATTTAAAGGTATGATTGGCCTCCTAAAAGATATTTACAACTCAGATTTGAAGTTATGACACCAAGCTCCCCCTCATCCACTGGCAGTCATGGGATATGTATAATTCAATTGTACGAAGAACTTACAAGTTTTTTTTCTTAACTGAATAAACAGTTATATATGTTCCACATATTTTTATTCTTTAAAAGTTAAAAGTATTTATTTATAATGAAATTCGTTTATTTAAAAAACACATCAGCATAGATAAAGCTAATTAATTGAATAATTTGGCTAATGAAAATAATTTTTCTTCTCTTGCAATTTAAATTTAAGCACTAAACTTCTCTCAATTATTGCACCAATTATTCTACCCTCTCACTTGAACAAACTGCTTCTTCTCTGAACTTCAATCAATCCAAAAACTTTCTGAAAATGATTTTCTCAAGTACCTGTCTGGGTTCCAAGGTATCATCCAAGCCAAGTCCTCGAATGTGGGAATGGGCTCCTGTGTACATGAAAGATTATTTGAAAAGAGGTTGGTGACATTGTATATCGGAAACACAATTTTCTGACTGGAGGCTTAATTTAATATTTTTTATGGGAGGTCAATTTCCACAGGTAATGATGCAAAGTTGTTGAGCCAACCTCAAGTAGATAGGTGGAAACAGTTCTGGAAGGGTTTTTTTTTTTAGTCTTTTTGTTTTAATTGGAGAAAAGTGAGTTCTGCAGTTAGTAAGTTAAGCCTACTTAAAGATCTATCTAAAATGTTTCATTTTCCTTACTCAGAATAAAGGAGATAATTTCTTGTCCATTTTATTTGGAAGTCACAAATAAAACAATCTGTCTTGAGACTCAGTATTGACTGCCTTGCTGTATACCAGGAGAATCAAAATTACAAAGCCATCTAATACTACAATGGCTTTTGATTTGGCAGGCATTTCCAGAGACAGCAGCACATTGATTTGTTAGATTTGTCACATTATTACAGATTTAATAATAAACTAAAGAGAGAAGGAATAAAATTGGAAATCGTTCTAGGAAGAGGCAGCAATGAAAACATACCAATGCGCTCAATCCGGGTAACATCGCGAATTTCAGGAACTTTTGTAGCCTGGGAAAAGAGAGAAGATAATGAGGTTATCTCATTTGGAAACACCTCATATAAAGTGCTATATACTGTAAGTGTGTGGCATCCAAACACAAAATGAGCTACAGTACTTCCAAAGATGTTTTCAAGAACGCAAATAATCAGCTGTCTACAAGGATTATAAATCGTTCCATTCCCCATCATCCAGTCGGAGCTGAAGAAGCTTCTTGGATCAGAAGTGAAATATCTTCAAAGAAAAACAAGAAAGCCTGGTTGCCTCTTGAAAAAAGCACCTTTGGGACAACCATGAGCTGGATGACTGAGAATCTCCATAGACATTGAGCTACTGAGAAACCAAATGTGAACTCTCATCATCTCACATCACTCCAAAGATTTTATAATTAGATCACATGTTGTTGGAAAATGCCCAACATGACTCCTAATCAAGCACTTGATAAAATAATCAATATATATGGAATGAAACTGAATGGATGGAACAAAATAAAGTGTAATCGGAACATGGAGAGAAAGGAGGAAAAAAGAAAGATGAGCAAAGAGATAGATAAGACAAGTTGAAGCAGAACTGTATTGTGAATGAGATCAGACTGGAAAATTGAATAATGCAATACAGTAGTTATATGAATGATAGCATATATTTGTAAAAATGTTATATGTGTGTGAATGCACTTATAGGTAATTCTTGGATTATGATGGCAATTGGGACTGGAATTGTTGTTGCTAAGCAATGTGGTTGTGTGGCATCACGTGATTGCATTGCTCAGCGATACCTCCTAGCCCCAAGGTACACGAAATCACTAAGCAGAAAAAGATACGAGTTCCAGATAAGGAGTATGAGCTGGGAGGCTGAGGAAGAGCCAGTGCAGATTGCACACAAAGTCACAAGAGGCAGGGGAGGGCCACCACAGGTTCTGTTTGAGTTGTAGGAGGCCAAAGAATGGCCAGGAGAGGTTGTACCAAGGCAAGGAAGTGCTATGAGAGGGAGAAAAAGCGAGAAATTATTTCTAACCTTCCCTGTTGGCTTCCCACTGAGTTTACTTGTGAGAAACTGACAGGGAAGATAGCAAATGATGATCACATGACAGCAGATCCTTGCAATGTTCCTGCCATAAGCAAGGACATGGGTGCTGGAACTGTGATCACATGACCACCGGGGTACTTCAATGGCCAGAACTTTGAGGCCTGATCTACATTCCATTTTTTTTCCAGCACAACCATAACTTTAAATGATCGCTGAATGAAAGGACACAAGATGAAGACTTTGTAAACATGACAGCCACAGTAAACAATGTGCATTGAATATCACGATAGTTTAGTGTCAAAGATAATTTGTAATTTGGCAAGTTATATAACTCCCCCCCCCCCCATCACTTTTTGACTCCTGGCAACTATCTGGACAAGTCCCTGCAGTTTTCCTGGCAAGATTGTAAAAGTGGTTTGCCATTGCCTACTTCCTAGTGCTTAAAGAGAGTGAGTGCCCAAGAGCATCCAGCTGATTTTGCGCATAAGGCAAGACTAGAACTTATAGTCATCCAATTTCTAGCCTTATGTCTTAACCATTGTATCAAACTGGCAATATACTCCATAATATTCCAATTTTTTCCCCAAAATTGTCAGGTCATGTATCAGTTGTTTAATAGAATCCATAATTGTGGGGCAACAAGAATTCTCAGATATCCACCGAAAATTGTTTTGGATATTGCTGGGGAGCACTTTCCCATTCTGATAATTGAGAAATAGAAATCCTAATCAGAATCACTGGGAGACAAGTTAATCACTGTCTCAACTCCCTCCTAGCAGCCCTAATATAATTGACTCAGGAAAGGGGATAGGAGAAAAGTTATGAGAATGTGCATATATAGCAGGGGTCTTCAAACTTGGCAATTTTGTGACTTGTGGACTTCAACTCCCAGAACTCCCCCTTCTCCCGTTTTTCCCCTCTTGCCATTTGAGCCTCCCAGGTCCATTCCGTTCTCTCCCCCCCACCTTCCTT
>JAEANM010006326.1:0-18703 GCA_017656035.1 Myanophis thanlyinensis | reverse complement strand
CAAGCGGTTACACAAAGCATTTCACTACATATTGTACTATGTATGATTATGTATGTGATAAATAAAATCTGAATCTGTATCTGATTAATCACTAATAATAGTAAAATTAAAAAAATACTTTGAATATATAACTACATTTTAAGTCATTTAGCAGTAGATATGTATAATACAGTATATTAAGGGGTGCCTAGAGCACCACTGGAGGAAAATAAAGGATGACTCCAACTGGACAGAACTGAGAGCCACTATTAAGACCTGACTCATGGTGGATAGATGGGAAAATTAGCGTCATTTCCCCGCTCTTATTGCATCTTCAGAGTGTTGCCTGTTGGCTCTGTTTCAGATCAACCAGTTCCTTTTAGAACAAAGAGCTCAGGTGATCATCTTCAGGCCTGTGCAGAGAAATTTGTTCAACACCTGTGTCAGGGTTCCACACAACATCAGCAATGCAATCAGAATTCAAAAGAAACGAAAGTCCATAGAATAAGATTTTATTGAAGACACTGTACTGGTACTGGAGAAATCCTGAATCTAAAATTCCCGGGCTTTCTCCACCCAAGTAAAACTGAAAGTTCCACCCCACTAATTATCACATGTTAATTCCTTACCAACCCTTTCAAAGAAAGTTCCAATGTTTCATTCAGGATTTCCCCTCGCAGGTGTTCACAACCCAGATAAATTTTCCCATGAGAAATATGTTAAAATAATGTAGACTAGATAACAACCCCAAGATGGTTCTATCAACCTCCACTCCTCCAACCCATCGGCCTTGCAGAAATAAACTGTGTCAAAGCTAAAAGGTCCAGTATAATATGCAAATCAATGGCTAATATTTCTCAGCCGAAAAACCCTCAATCCAAAATGTCCTTTTAGTCTTGACAACCTGATGGACAAAGTTCTTTGGATTAATTCCCAGTTGCAACCCATGTATGCTGTAGGTCCATGTGAGATGCCTGGAGAAAGGTCTTGCCCAATTATCTGGGAACAATTTGAGCCTAATAGACATGATGGTGGACAGGGTCCTTGATGCTGTCAGCCCTACTTCCCGTCAATTAGATCCTTGTCCCTCCTGGTCAGTGAAAGCCTCCAGGATAGTGACAGTCAGGTGGGTTCAAGCAGTGATAAATTCTTTACTGCAGGAGGAGAAAAATTCCAGGGCCTTTCAAGGAGGACCTGGTTCATCCCCACTTTAAAAATCACTTAATCCTACCTGCTAAGATAATTTCCATCCAATTTCCCATCTGGTGGAAAAAATGGTTGCTCGTTCACTTCAGAGAGTCGTGGATGATACACCCTTTCCAGTCAGGATTCATAACTGATTATGGGACAGAGACAGCATTGGATGCACTTGTCAACAATCTCTGGTGAGAGCAAGATGGGGATAGTTGCAGCCATCCTTGCTCTCCTTGAACCTTCAGCAACCTTCAATAACACCGATTATGGTAAGCTTTGGGTCCAGCTATAAGGCTTGAGGCTGGGCAGTACAGTTTTGTGCAGGTTTGGCCCCTTTCTGCAAGGCTGGCCCCAATCAATGTTGATAGGGAGTGAGAAGTCTAGCCCACAGCCGCACATTTGTGGCATGCCACAGGGGTCAGTACTCTCTCACTCTTTTAACATCTACATGAAGATGGTGAGATCATTCGCCATCACACATTGACGTATCAGTACTCTGATAATACTCAATTTTATATCTGCATCCCGGTGATCCAAGTGATGGTGTCATTGCCCTCTCATGGTCCCTGAAGGCTATGGGGATCTGGATGAGAAACAACAGGGTTTTGTTAAACCCTGGCAAGATTGAATGGCTTTGGGTACATGGAGACTCAAGATCTTTCACTTTAACATCTGTAATTCTGGATGGATGGGGTTGGACTACCCAGATAGTCTGTAACTTGGGGTTTCTCTTTGACTCACAATTACTGCTTAAAGAGCAGGTGGCAGTGGCAGTTAGAGAAACCTTTGCACAACTTCATGTTATGTGTCAATTGCGCCCTTTTCTGGATCAAAGTCCCTGTGCTCAATCACTCAAGCCCTGGTCATTTCACATTTGGACTACTGCAATGCACTACTGCACTACTGCAATGCATTCTATGTTGGGCTATCTTTGAAGAGCATTTGGAAGCTACAACTTGCCAAAGAATGTGGCAGCATGAACAGTTCTTGGGGGCCCAGGATGGCCCAGATTACACCATTGCTCCAAAAGCTGCACTGGGTAATGGTTTACTTCTGGATGCAATTCAAGGTGTCTGTTATTATCTTTAAAGCACAGCATGACATACGGGTCCAGGTTAGTTGAATAGCCATGTCAAGCTAAACAGGAGACTTTTGGATTGGGGGCTTTTCTGCTGAAAAGTACTAGCTATTGCTTTTGCATATTATATGGGACCTTTTAGCTTTGACACATTTTCTCTCTTCAAGGCCAACATGTTGGGGAAGAGGTGTTTAATACAACCGACTCGGAGGCCGTTATCTATTTTGCATTCTTCTCAAATAGTTTCTCATGTGAAAGTTCTCTGAGATGAGGCCACCTGCGAGGGGAGGGTCTGAACTGAATGTTGGAACTTTCTTTGAAGGGGTTGGTGAGAAATTAACATGTGATAATTAGTGGGGTAGAACTTTGTTTTACTTGGGTAAAGAAAGCCCAGGAACTTTAGATTCAGGATTTCCCCAGACTGTACCAGTATGTCTTCAATAAAATCTTATTCTATGCACTTTCATCTCGTTGGAATTCTGATTGCGTTGCTGATGTTGTGTGGAACCCTGACACAGATGTTGAACAAATTTCTCTGCACAGGCCTGAAGATGATCACCTGAGCTCTCTGTTCTAAAAGGAACTGGCTGATCCAGAACAGAGCCAACAGGCAACATTGCAGATGCAATAAGAGTGGAGAAATCTCACCCAAATCAGCCCACTGTACCCATGCTGGCAAGCCCCATCAATCAGGAATTTTGACTCACAGAGTCTAGAAGAGCCTTTTCTATCATGGCTTCTGCCCTTCGGAACATCTTACCTCCTGAGATGAGATTGGCTCCTACCCTTCTGTAAGGGCCTGAAGATCTCGCTCTGCCAGCTGAATTGGGGTTCCAATGGGTGAGTATCACACTGGAGGTGGTTGATGAATTAAGAGAAAATCCCACCTCTCCCCGCCCCCCACACACATTTTGCCTTCTCCCTTCCCATTTGTTAATTGCAACTTCATTTGGATTATAATTCTATTTTTATTGTTATTAAAAATATTTACTGTATGTTTTTATGGTTTTATAATTTTTAATGTTGTAAGCTGCCAAGAGTCATTTGAAGTGAGATGGAAGGCAAACAAATTTAAAAATAAATAAATTAAAAAGGAATAAGACATCTTAAAAATTAATATAGCAAGGAGTCCAAACAAGCAGCCCCATTACCAAATATTATTTTCTATTTGAAAATCTAGAAGCCAGCTAACTTTTATGCTGCATTCTCTTACATGTATAAAGCTGAAGATGCATGAAACATTAAATTTCAAAAGAATCCAAGCATAATGAGATGTATCCATATCATTATTAATGTAATAAATAATAAACACAATAACAATGTTGCATGTATAGCCAATCCTTTAGTGGTTATAGTATTTTGGATCTAAATCTTCTTCTTTCGGCTGTTCCCATTAGGGGTCACCACAGTGAATCATCTGTTTCCACCTAACTCTATCCATGGCATCCTCTACTCTCACCCCAATTAACTTCAGGTCCTCTTTTAGCACATCCCTATATCTACTCTTTGATCTTTCTCTTGACCTCTTGCCTGGCAGCTCCATCTCCAACAACCTTCTACCAATATAACCACTCTCCCTCCTCTGCACATGTCCAAACCATCTCAGTCTGGCCTCTCTGTCCTTGTCCCCAAAACACCAACCTGGGCTGTCCCTCTGATGTGTTCATTCCTAATCCTGTCTGTCCTGGTCACTCCTAAAGACAACCTTAACATCCTCATCTCTGCTACCTCCATCTCTGCCTCTTGTCTTTTCCTCACTGCTACAGTCTCTAACCCATATAGCATAGCTGATCTCACTACTGTCTTGTACACCTTTCCTTTGATTCTTGCTGACACTCTTCTATCACACAACACTTCTGACACCTTTCTCCACCCATTGCAACCCGCCTGCACTCGCCTCTTCACCTCTTTTCCATATTCCCTGTCGCACTGGACCGTTGACCCCAAATACTTAAACTCCTGCACCATCTTGACCTCAGCCCCCTGTAATCTCACTGTTCCACTTCCCTCCCTCTCATTCACACACATGTATTCTGTCTTACTACAACTGACTTTCTCTTTACTCTTCTTTCCAGAGTATACCTCCATCTTTCCACCTGCTCTCTGCTCTTACTACAGAGCACAATGTCATCCGCAAACATCATTGTCTAGGGAGATACCTGTCTGACTTCATCTGTCAACCTGTCCATCAGCATAGCAAACAGGAAGGGACTCAGAACCAATCCTTGATGTAGCCCCACCTCAACCATGAACTCTGACCTACAGCACATCTCACTACTGTCATACTCCTCTCCTACATATCCTGAACTACTCTGATGTACTTCTCTGCCACTCCTGACATCCTCATACAGTATCATAGCTCCTCTCTTGGCACTCTGTCATACACTTTCTCTAAATCCACAAAGATGCAATGAAGCTCCTTCTGACCAGCTCTATACTTCTCCATTAACATTCTCAGGGCAAAAATTGCATAAGTAGTGCTCTTTCTGGGTATGAAGCCATACTGCTGCTCACAGATATCCACTTCCCTTCTTAGCCTAGCTTCCACTACTCTTTCCCATAGCTTCATTATGTGTCTCATCAACTATATACCTCTGTAGTTGCTACAACTCTGCATATCAACCTTGTTCTTAAAGATTGGTACTAGGATACTTCTCCTCCATTCCTCAGTTTTGGACCTAAAAACATTTTGGACCTAAATACATTTTCTATGTTCTGCCACCTGAACAAATGTCTGTTTTCAGTCTATGCAATTTTTATATCATTTGATGGTATTTATTACAACTTATTAAAAATGAAATATTTGATGAGTTTACCTATCATACAAAATCATACAACTACATGATTTCTAGATCTATAATTCTTGTATTCATAAAACATGCTAAACCAAAAACAAACTTTATTGTAACTTAATCCAATGTTATGTAATCCAATACGAATATTATTTATTGAAATATTCAACTTTCCTCATTTCTAGTTTTCAAAAACACGACACAAACAGAACTAATTAATGTGAGATTACATCTTATTGAAGTTTAATCTATCTAAATTCATCCCCCAAAGCAAAGCATAATTTGTTACAATCAAGAAACCCACATCATGAAGCAATGGTTAGATGTTAGTTTCTGTTTCTTATTGGCCCTCACTATGACCAACCTTTCCTTATAACTGACAGTCTTTGAAAAGGATTAGAAAACTCCTGGTTTTCTCCTTATGCTGAAAATTAACCTTGCACTTTATTCTTATTTTTCAAATTAAACTGCAGTTTTATTCACCTACACAGACTAAATGTTTTATATACTTAATATGTTGTTCCAGGAATTTATTTTATTTTTATGCCACCCAACTGGTAAATGTCCTCAGGGCAGTTTTAATATATATAAATTAAGACAACAATTAATTTGAAATACATGATTTGCAGAAAACATGTACAAAACTATATTCTGCTACAAAACAGTTCTCCTAAATATGCTTGTATTAACTTGTTGAAGTCATGAATTCCAAAAGCATTTAAAATAGATGCTATAGTATAGTGCTTTGCAGCAGCATACTATGCATTTTACATATAGAAAATTAGTCAGTGAATTTTATAAATGTTTTGGTGGGTTTTCATCTTTGAATTGTTAATTCCCTTAATAGTCAATTCCCTGTAAACAATGAAGCCTATGACATAAAAACATTCGATATTCTTTCACCAGTTTTTTACTACTTGCTGATTACTTGCTCTAAGGTTGCTGTCTTTTTATGAATTCCACTTTTTCATTTCAAACAATGCATTTGGCATCCTAAATGGCCCTACTTTGCTGTTGCTATGCTCAGCACCCACAACAGAAGGACTATCAACTAGTAATTTAAGAATCTGATTACCATGACACTAGAGCTGTCTAGAGCTAATTTCAATTTTTCTTGTTCCAAAACAAAGCAACTGCCATTCTAATCACTGGATATCCAGAATTAAGGCCATAATTACTCCTTCTACTGGGCTGACAACATATTTTTTTTAAGTAATGAATGTTCTGATCATCCAATATCATTTAAAATGTTCCTGGAGGAGAACTAATATATAGTAATGTAATTTGCTGGGAGATAATTGGGTATATTCTAACTTGCTATATAAATGATTTTCATTGTCTATACATGTCTTGTTTGGACACTCATAACATTTTTTCCAATGCTCCTGTACCTTTGGGGAAAGAACCATAGAATGTAATTATTATTATGTTCACAAACATCAAACACTATTACTACATAAAATGTATATATATTATCTTCTGTCAAGCCGTGATAAAGAACATAACAGATATAATGTCAAAAGAGCCATGTCAATATTATATTATATTCTTCAAAATGCCTCAGCACCAATTTTAAATTTCACTTAGTTGCATCCCAATGGAAACCTGTAGAAGGTTTTCTAAAACTAAGAACAGGAATAGAAATAAATTGATACATTTGCAACACTGTAACAGATATTATAATATTCAAAGACATATGAGAACTATAAATTGGGGCAATACCATAACCCAGTTTACTCAATCAGATAAATAAATGTGTACATGGTTTGTTTTAGAATTGGCAACAATTCTACAACTTTACTGTATTATTAACCAGGGATCGTTTTTAATTTCGGCAGTAATTCACAATATAATTCAGCATGAAACTTTGATGTGATAGAATAGATAGAATTTTACCACTAAAACAGATTAAGATTAAAATTTTATGTTATTTGATCAAAAGCCTCAATACTTCTTTTGTAATTTACAATTAAGCATTGTAGAAAGTTATCACCCTCCCCTCTCCTAGAAGAATGAAATATTTTGAGAAATATAAAAAAGGCAGAATATTATATTTCCCAAAGGGAGAAATGGAGAAACATGTTTTTTAAACAACCCCCACTTTTTTAATAGCCTCAGCAGATATGTTTTGTCCAGTAGGAAAGACTGGGCCAGCCTATTTACAAAACAAAAGACCTTCAGCTCCAGGATGATGGGATTATCCTTCAGGACAAAGCCATTCAGCCACAATAGGAATTGCGGAACAAGCCCCTTCATTGCATCAGCCAAACTTCAACCAAGTTTACCTGAGACAAACTCCTAGGATTTGTACATGGCCCTATAGGAGTCTGACAATAATCAATAGAGTACATGTTCTTTCACAGGAACAGGAAGATCAAGTGCAAAGCCCAAGAGAATACCCCCCATTCTCAACTCCATGTGGTCAGCTACACCAAGACCATGTGCTTGATTTTTCTGCTTCATCATTAAACCATCTTTCCAATCAGCCTCCATGTTTCCAGTGTCTTTCTCCTGGCTTGGAATTGAACCAGATAAATATTTCTTCCAACAACATAATTAAGTCATTTGGGGCTGTTCCACCCAACAACATTAAAATGCTATTATCCAGTATATGAGTTGGTACAAAAATATACTGGCTCAAAGATGTGCTGATCATTTTGGATCCCTATTCTGTTTTGGCAATGTGGTAGAAGGAATGTGCAATGGGCAATACCTTCTTTAGCCAGTAGATGATCCATGGGACATTTGTTATCAGTTACTGGTCATGGGTTCAATTTGAGACTGGAACCAAAGTGGCTATTCTGCACCACTTATCTGTTTGCTGCTGCTTTCTTCTCTACTTCTGCTCTCAGCCATAGCAAGAAAAAGAAGAAAAATAACCCAGTTCATCACAGCCTTCTCTTGTCATGGGTGGAAGTCAAAATGGGGCAAGGAAAGAGAAGATTCTATAACCCTTTCCCCCAAGAATGTAGGCAGCTGAGTTTGGCTCCCCCTAAAGGCACATGGCTCTCGGTAGTCAAGAATCAGTGGAGTGTGTGTGTGTGTGTGTGTGTGTGTAAAACAGTAAAACAAGCCCCCCCAACTGCTTTTCTAATACACTAATTGCTTGACATAATTTGTGCCAAGACATCCCTTGTGAAGA
The DNA here is from genome assembly GCA_017656035.1 of Myanophis thanlyinensis. Taxonomy (NCBI): domain Eukaryota; kingdom Metazoa; phylum Chordata; class Lepidosauria; order Squamata; family Homalopsidae; genus Myanophis; species Myanophis thanlyinensis. The sequence goes on along the minus strand of JAEANM010006326.1, from coordinate 10,518 downwards.
AAGCACAGAAATATGGTCCAAAGTTCTCTGATTGATGGACTGAAACGATGCACTTATATTCATATCCTCAACCTAAAATTAATATAATAACTTTATACTAAAGTAAGAGAATGTGCATTAAGATAAATTGTCATCAAGCTATACAGGTAGTCCTTGATTTACAACAGTTCATTTAGTGACCAAAGTTATGACATTGAAAAAAGTGACATGATCTTTTTTCACACTTACAACTGTTGTGGTATTCCCATGATCACATGATCAAAATTCAGGTGTTTGGCAATTGGCTTGTATTTATGATGGTTGCAGTGTCCCAGGTTCATGTGACCAACTTTTGCAACCTTCTGACAAACAGGTCAAAGGGGAAGCCAAATTAACTTAACAACAACTGTTACTAACTTGCAGTGAATCAACTGCAGTGATTCACTTAACAACTGTAGCAAGAAATGGGGCAAAATTCACTTAACTGTCTCACTTAACAATAGAAATTTTGGGCTCAACTGTGATCATGTTGAGAACTATCTGTATATCTGTTGTTCCAGATAATTCAGCAGGAACTCTAGAATCAGTAATTAAAATTTGTTGTCAAAAATTTCCCCATAGATTTTCAGAATAATCTTTATTTAATATTGTGTAGACCACAAAAGTATAACTATAGGAAGAAAATGATGTGTATGTTTGCTAATGTACTCTTATTGGAGAAAACTGAACAAAACCATTGGTAGGAAATGAAAATTTTGAACATGGTATATGCTTTGAACACATAGGACTGAAAATATAAATTTATTTGTTACCATTCTAGAGACCAAGATTTCTGGACAGCTGAACTTCCTTTCTTTGAGAAAAAAAAATCACACATGTGTATTTTTATTTTTAAAGATCACAAATATAAATAGAGTGTTTTGGAGATATGAGTGAGGTTTAGTTATTTTATTGATGCCAATAAATACCATGCTGCCTATCTTCACAAGTATCTTCAAGAATAAAGAAGTTTGCAAAGAAATTTCAGAGTAAGGTTCATATTTTAATACAGAAAATTCTAAAAATGAAGATAAAGATGAAACCAGAAACTTTTCTTCTGGGCCTTTTTTTCTTTTGGAAAAAAGACTTGGAGAAAAAAAATGGAACTTTACCCTATATATATGTTGACAATAGCAAGTCTATTGTATGCACAAAAATGGAAGGACACCGTAGACTGCATAGGTTGCAGAAGCTGATGGAGTTGGCAGAAAAGGCTAAATTGACTATTTTGATTTAAAAAAAAAACCAGAATATAAGTACCTTTGTTTCCACATGGAGACTGCTTCTAAACTTTGTGCTTCAGGTGGAAAAAAAATGAAACTCTAATTTTGGGTTCTCCTGATTAGATTGATAGATGGCCAGCTTATATTATTATGAAAAAACAAAATGTTGTAGTTTGATGTTAATGCCTTGTTTTACTGCAACACAGGGAGAGGGAAGTCAATGCTTTTTTTTTTCCTTTTTCCCAACTCTTCCACACTTCTCTTCCAACCCTTTGCCCCCACTGTTTTCCTATTTACTTTTGTATTTTGTATCTTATCTTATAACCTAATAAAATGTTTAAAACAGTGGTTCCCAAACTTTTTCAATCCACCACCCCCTTTGTGCTACAAACTGATCCTCAGTGACCCCTACCCAGTAGTAAAATTCAATTTTTTTTACTACCGGTTCTGTGGTGCTTGGTGGGCATGTCTGGGGGGGGGTCATGTGACTGGACAGTTTGCACAATGGAAGGAAGATAGTAACAGTAAAATTCAAAACTGTAACAATTAATTGCACATTTATTCAAAATCCAATTTAAAAACTCTTTTAGTTAATGTTAATTCAACAAAATTGTTGAACATGATCCAGTGATACCAGGTTTTCAAAGTCTGATAGTCATTTATCAAGAACCTTAATAACTAGTAACTCAGTAAACTCAGTAAAATTTAGTAACTACAGTACTTCATTGTTCAGTAAATTCTTAATGTGATGGATGGGCTTGATGAAGTGATACCAGTTTCCCAATGTCTGGTTTTAAGTCACTTAGCAGAAGTCTTAAATCACCATGTTCAGTAATCAGGAGTCAATTTCTTTGCTTGGAGAGAAGTTGGATGACCACACTAAAGCCACGTTCCACCAAATATGATGTTGGAAATGCAACAAGGAGCTTCTTAACCACTGTCCATAGTGAAGGATAGCGATCAGAAATTTCCTTCTGTAACCAAAACTCTTGGTACGATTTCTTAAACTTTGGCTTCAGCTCAACGTCATTTTGCAGCTCTATGCGTTGTTCATCCACTACCCCATCTTCCTCAGTATCTGAAAATGGATTTATCACCCAATCTGGAATTTCCATCAAAAGAAGATCCTGATATCGCTCAGACATATCTTTATGCAGCATGACCAAATGGTCACAAAAAACTTGAAGATCATCATCTTGTATCTCACCTTTCTCTTCTAGCTCAGATAAGCTCGGAAATTGGTATAGCTCACGACGGCCTATATTGCGCTTGAATAGAGTTAACTTTGAAGTAAATGTAGAGATGATAGATTTGGCCTTAATAAGATTGACCTCATTTCCACTCATTTCTACTCACTAATTCTTTCTCAGTCATTTTCTCTCTGTATTATATGGTAATTGTGGGGATATTATTAGGCGAGAACTTACATTATCGTCTTTTAGATTTCAGAGGGTGAAATGAGGGATTTCAGAGAAGATGGGCTATCAAGCCAATAAATAAACATAATAGGGAAAGGTGGAGGTATGCTCTGGAAAGAAGAGGAATGAAGGTCAGTCATAGTAAGACAGAATACATGTGTGTGAATGAGAGGGAGGGAAGTGGAACAGTGAGGCTACAGGGGGCTGAGGTCAAGAAGGTGCAGGAGTTTAAGTATTTGGGGTCAACACACCAGTGTGACGGGGAGTGTAGAAAAGAGGTGAAGAGGCGAGTGCAGGTGGGTTGGAATGGGTGGACAAAGGTGTCAGAAGTGTTGTGTGACAGAAGAGTGTCAGCCAGAATCAAACGAAAGCTGGACAAGACAGTAGTGAGAACAGCTATGCTGTATACCCATATGTTATAGTCTTCAAATTCAATTTTTTTTTCAAATTCAATTTTTTTTATTGGTCGCATACACAGTCATACATGGTACGATATGCAGTGAAATGCTTATGCGAACGCCCGTGACCCCTATTGATAGTAGGGCAGGAGAGTAAGTCTAGACCAGACATGGGCAAACTACAGCCCGCGGGACACATCCGGCCCATTGGGCTTTTTAATCCGGCCCGCCGAACTAGTTCTGGCGCAGACTGGGGAGTTCCGCCCTCAACACTCAACTTGTGTTTTGTTCCGCCTGTGTTTCCAGTCTTTCCTTTGCAGAGCGCCCAAGAGGGTCACTCTTTGGCTGCTGCAGCCTCGCTGATCAGCGCGTAGCGTCATCTGACGCTGGGCGAGCAACCTACGTGAGGCTGGGGCTGTCAGGCCAATGGGCGCAGGATGATGACACGGAGCGGCTGCTGTCCCCGCTCCATGCCCTTCCGCACCTGCCGGGCCCCTCACCCACCGAAGAGGCCTGCGAGCCATCTGGGGAGGGCTGCGTGGAGCCGCCAGGCGAAGCAGGACAAGCCGCTGACGCCCACGTGTCTTTGCAGACGTGGGATACAGGAGCCATGGAGAAGAAGGTAAGAGGGTGGTGGGCAGGAGCGGGGTGGTGGTGGGTGGGCGCAGCTCTGCAGCGGCCAAGACAAGCATGCGCTCCACTTCGCCAACTAAATCCCGCGATGGAGCGCATGCTCATTGTGCTGGAGCCGCTTTTTCCCCTCAGCAGCACCTGGGCAGTGGGAGAAGAGCCAGCATTGCCACTGCAGAGCCGCGCCTGTCTGCCGCTGCCCCCCCCCCCCGCCTGCTGCCCTCTTACCTTCTTCTCCATGGCTGCTGTGTTCGGCATCCCACACCTGCAAAGACACACAGGGGAGGGGGGCTGTGGGAGGGGGAGTAAGGGTGGGGGGGCTGCAGGAGGGGGAGTAAGGGTGGGGGAGGGGGGGCTGGGGGAGGGGGAGCCCGTCATTGTAGCCCGCAAGTCAAAAAGTTTGCCCACACCTGGTCTAGACAAAATGGGAGGATAGGATAGGAAATAAATTAGGGATAGTTGGGAAGGTAGGAATGAGATACAATCGTGGTTCCTGTTATAGTCTTGAGTGTTCTTGTGGTTTCTGGTTTAGAGTCCGTATTGCCTGTGGAAAGAAGCTTCTTCTCAGTCTCTCTGTGTTGGCCTTCAGAGAGCGAAAACGCTTTCCTGACCGCATCATGGCAAACAGTCTATTGTTGGGGTGGCTGGGGTCTTTCACTATCTTCTTAGTCCAGCAATGTTTGTTGTAGATGGAGTGCAGCTCAGGGAGCTTGGTGTGGTTGATGTGCTCAGCTGAACATATCACCCTCTGTAGTGCTTGTCTGTTCTGCATGGTGCTATTCCCAAACCAGGTTGTGATGTTGCCCATCAAGTTAGAGACTGTAGCAGTGAGGAAAAGACAAGAGGCAGAGATGGAGATAGTAGAGATAAGGATGTTAAGGTTCTCTTTAGGAGTGACCAGGATGGATAGGATTAGGAGTGAGCACATCAGAGGGACAACTCAGGTCAGCTGTTTTGGGGACAAGGCCAGATTGAGATGGTTTGGACATGTGCAGAGGAGGGAGAGTGGTTATATTGATAGAAGGATGTTGGAAATGGAGCTGCCAGGCAAGAGGTCAAGAGGAAGGCCAAAGAGGAGATATATGGATGTGTTAAAAGAGGACCTGAAGGTGATTGGGGCGAGAGTGGAGGATGCCGAGGATAGAGTTGGGTGGAGGCAGTTGATTCGCTGTGGCAACCCTTAACCGGAACAGCCAAAAGAAGAATAGGGAAAGGCAATTGAATGTACAAAAAAGGACATTCCACAACTTTAGCACAACTTCAGTGTCCCTATATCTTATTCCAATGCAATCTATTTCCCAAGAAAGAAAATCAAGGCATACATGGCTATGATACAAGAAGGCTCTTCTTGGTATACTAGCTATTTAAATAGTCATTTATGAAATTGTAAGTGAAGTGCAATTAAATATCTGTTTATGTTCCATTAATTGCAGAATAATATGTAATACCATTGAGTAAAGCCAATATACTGGATGAAGTATTCTTTCCCAACATTTTTAAAGATAGTCACAAAACTATTGTGAAGTAATCCTGGATTAGCCATATCTATTTCCCTTAGGAAAAATTGCAATCAGCTTATTAGTCAAAGCTGTGCAAAAGTAAACAGAAGGGGGGAAAACCAAGCAAAGTTTACATAGTATACACATATTTAAGTATTTATTTTATTGGACTTTGTTGTAATAGTTACCTATATTCTAAAGCAATAGATGTAAGAATAGATAGTATCATGATGATTATGTGTCATCAAGTTAGTGTGATTGTTTGCAACCCATAAATATTCTTTATAACAAACTATCCCAAACCCAAGCCTTCAGATCCTGCAAAGCCTTACCAATTAATATTGTAGTCTATCCACCTTACTGCTGTTGATTCTCTTTTTCCTTTCCTGTCCATGTGACATTGCCAAGTAGAGTGACCCGTTCCCTTCTTGAAGTTAGGGAGCGGGAAGATCCCTTATGGGGACGCGCCGAGGATTTTTCTTGTTTTCTGCAGGATAAAATTGCTCAGATCCAGGGAGGGCTGGACTCAGATTGGGTGGCTCTGGATGGGGAGGGAGGTCATGGCAAAAACAACTTGGGTTGAGTTTGATCCTGTGACCCCAGATGAGGTGGACAGATTGCTGGGGGGCCTTAATGCCACCACTTGCCTTTTAGACCCTTGTCCCTCCTGGCTAGTTTTAGCTGCCTGGGAGGTGGCGCAAGGCTGGTTCCGGGGCACTATTAATGCTTCTTTGAGGGAGGGGTCTCTGCCGGCTGCCCTGAAAGGGGCGGTGGTGAGGCCCCTCCTCAAGAAGCCATCCCTGGACCCAGCCTTGTTGTCTAGTTATTGGCCGGTCTCCAACCTTCCCTTTTTGGCGAAGGCTGTGGAGACCGTGGTGGCCCAGCAGCTTCCCCGGCATCTGGATGATGCTTTATATCTGGATCCTCTCTAATTGGGCTTCAGGCCTGGTTTCAGCACAGAGACGGCTTTGGTCACGTTGGTTGATGATCTCTGGAAGGCAAGGGACAGGGGTTGCTCCTCTGTCCTGGTCCTATTAGCTCTCTCAGCGGCTTTCGATACCGTCGACCATGGTATCCTGTTGCAGTGGCTGGAGGGGTTAGGAGTTGGAGGCACCGTGTTACAGTGGTTCTCCTCCTTCCTCTCTGGCTGCTCGCAATTTGTGTTGGCAGGGGGGCAGAGATCGACCCCGAAGCCCCTAATATGTGGGGTGCCTCAGGGGTCGGTTCTCTCGCCCCTCCTATTCAACAACTATATGAAGCCACTGGGGGAGATCATCTGTGGCTTTAGGGTGAGTTTATATCAATATGCAGATGACACACAGCTGTATATTTCCACCCTGGGCCACCCCAATGAAGCCGTCGAAGTGATGGGCCATTGCCTTCACCAGAAATCGACCGCAAATCCAGACTTGGCTGAGAAGCAAGAAGCTTGTTCCGGGACCTCTTGCTGGAGCCTCTCGCTTTTCTCCATTTGCCCGGACATGACATCGCCACTTTTACGTCCAGTCCGGGGCGTCCGGGTAAATTTATAAAATTTATAAAACCCACCTGGACGCCCCAGACTGGACGTAAAAAGAGGACATGTCCGGGCAAAAGAGGACGGTTGGTCACCCTAACATAGACGGTACTTAAAACCAAAGACCATGCCTCAGTAACAACAGCCAGCCAATCAAACAGTCCAAAGTCAGACCATCTCAGATGTAGGCCAACAAACAACACCCATACTAATTTGCATCACATACAAAGACCAGTGTTCTGACTAGCACAATTCAAAGTGTACTGACAATGTCTTCTTGAATGGTGATGAAACGTTTACAACCAAATTGCCAAGCTTGGAGTTCAGCCCAACTTCATATTATGCTTCACTTGGCCCTTTCATGGATTAGGAATGCCCTGTTCACAGTCACTTATATCTTAGCCACTTCCCAATTAGATTACTGCAATGCATTTATACTGTGCTTGTCTTAAAGACCATCTAAAAGCTTCAAATGATCCTGAATCTGGCAGTGCCCTTGTTATGATCATATAATATCTACTCTTGTCAGCTGCATTGGCTCCCTCTATCACATATGTACCACAGAACATGAAGTCTGTTCCCAAGGGTATCCATCCATCATATATTTCAACAAAGAGAAGGTGTTATGTCCCTTCATGAAAGTAATATCTTCTGTGAGCCCTTCATAATAGTTCAGACTAGGAAACCAAAGTCATGCATGCTACTACTACTTTTATATTACAAGATTATAGTAACAAATACTTGCAAATTTGAATGTTCCCTCCCCTTCTTTATCTTCGTGAGAAATACAGAGTGTCTTGTCTTATCTGAGGCACTTATTCAGGTTACAGTTTTGACCTGAACTCACATTTTTTTATCTGACAGTTGTCTTAGCTGTGTCTTTTTTCCCTCATTCCTCAAGGTTATATTTTCTTCCCATTACATCTTAGGAGAACCAGAAGTTGCATCTTCTCTATACTAGTTTCTGCCTTTTTGGACCTATCTTCCCCCAATACAGAGTTGGCTCCAACTCTACAGACATTAGGAAGGCAGTTAAGACTCAGCTATTTCCCTGGGTCCTGGGAATCAGGATATATTTTGAGTTCTCAATTAATGAGATTTCAATATTGCTCGCCATCTTACCATTTTAATATGTTTTAATTAAGTATTTTTGTTGGTTATGTTTTAACCTCTTATTTACTGTTTTCCATCCATGGTTTGAACTGGGTGGCAATATAAATATTTTAATGAAATAAATTTCTACCAACCATATGTCTAGCCTGAGTTAGCAATGTATAACTAGTTCTTGTTCACACATTAATCTCGTCCAATGCTGATATATGATATTTCCAGCATGTTCAGTTATGTATATTCACAGCTTTGAATTACTTATAAAGTAATAAAGGCAGAATAAAAATGTAATAAACATTAGAGAAAAATGATTGAAGCCATGACATACCTATAATAGAACAACTATGAGCAAAATTTCTGTGCATCCATTACTATCAACAGAATCAACCATTCTGAAAAGAAAGAGAACCACAGTATCCCAGAGCACCCATACCTATTACAGTCAATCCAATGGAATACTATGGTCAATGGTTCTAAATGTCATTGATATATCAAGCAAGATCAGAAAGGTCTCCATCTTCATCTATTTCCAGTCCATACATCATCAAATAGGGAAATTGTAAATATACAACATAATGAATATAACACAATATACCTTGTATCTTGTGTATACATTATATTTTTATGAGATATTTAAGATCTGAAATAACAGCCAGTTTACACTTTTTTCTTTGCTATTCAATTTTCTACATTTATTTATGTCAAATATGTAAAAAGTGATGGCAGGTCTTTATTTTTTTTAAATGCAGATAATAATTTTATCTACTCTTGTTACTGTATTTGTTTTATTCCTAAAATGCAAACTGTGATGCATGCTGTTTGAAAAAAATTGTGACAAATACAATAAACTGGATATCTACAACCCATAAGTTGTTTCAGGCTAAGTCTAAAATCCCATAATAATCTAAAGTAACTTTAAAACCACCTATGTTCCAAGTGCCACATATTATAGGCAGTGTAAATAAAGTGCATTTGACTCTACAATCTGTTTTTAAATTTAACAATACAGATCATACTGAGTTTAAATAGAATCAAACTGTTTCTTAGTATTGTATGCATTATATTATAAAATTCAACAAATTCCATTCAATCATTTTGTTCCATAATTTTGTTCAAATAAATTATCCAAAATACCCTTAAGTCTTGTCATGTGGCAAGTCTTGTCTAAACTAACTGACATTCACAGCAGATAGTAAACAAATCCATTAAATTCAAAATTGCTGGTTGAATATGCTTCCTTTTATCTTTAGATAGGATCCGTTGTTGCAGCTAACCAATGTCACATGGAAATTAAAGCTTCATTGACAAAGTTCTTATGTAGATGAACCATATTGGAAGAGCTCTATCTTAAATGTTATTAATTGTCCAGAAAATGATCCCTATTATTCAAAATCAACAGAAATTCTGCCTGAAGCTTTATATGTAAACATTTAAAGATTCAGGTTGAATATAATTAAGCAAATTACAAAGTACCAATCTACTATTTCAAGAATATCAACTGTTTCTGTAGAGAACAAGGGAGGAGAGCTTGACGGAAATAAGGAAAGTAACAAGGTAATGAAGACTAAAACATTGTTTAAGTCATGGGAAGCAAGACAACATTCAAAAACAATTTGGGAAAATGCTTCTCTAATTCACTAGGGTATAAGAAAGATGGGAAGTATAGCAATACAGTCTTGCATGATACTATTAATATAGTCTATCTCAATAAAGTATAATTCTAGTTTTCTTAGGGTGTTAATTTTATGATCTGGTCTTTTTAATGCCATTGACATGAGCTGACTTTATTCTCACTTTATTCATTGTATTAGATGGCTTTTGGGTACCCATTCAGATTGCTCAGCATTTGATTTTGAAACTAGTAGGGATCAGAAGGGATTGTTTACGTACAAGCCTCCCTGCTGCACAGTAACCTGTCAGAACTGCTAACATCTGTGGCTAGGCTGGTGGTAGAATTTCCCAGACTTGTAATTCAGGTGGACTTCAATCTGCTGCCCTTGAGTGTGGACTCAAAGGCAGCTCAAAAGTTCATGTCCACCATGGCAAGATAATCCAAGTCATCTCTGATCTGACTCATAGCAAAGGACAAACGGTAGAACCATTTGATCTCAGGACAGTGGAAAGGTGATCTGGAGTAGCAGAATGTTACCATTAGCTCCTTGTCATAGATAGATTGCTCCGTGCTGGTTCTAGAATGCTCTAGTATTATATCTACTCTTAGGGGAGCAGGACCTACTGTAACTGTCACCCCAGGTTATTAATATGGTAGCTGTCCTTCTGTGACTAATTCCAATCAATGTTGGTAGAGGACAGTAGTTGAGTTCAAGACTTCTGTCTCAATCTTTTCTCACTCTTACTTAACTTCTACATGAAGCCACTGCACAAGGTCATCAGTTGGCAGGGGTGTAGTATCATGTAGCATGCTGATGATACACAGTTGTACTTCTCCATACTAAAGTGATAAAGGATTCAAGAATTTTTTTCTCAATGTCTAATGACTGCAAGGGTCTAATAGGGGAGAACATGATTCAGCCCAAGCCAAAAAAGATTGACTTGCTATGGATTTTAAGGTTATTCAGTTCTGGAGATTTTCTATCTTTTAACTCTGGCTGGGAATGTACCTCTACAGTGGATCTCGATTGCCGGCCACTTGAATAATGCATGGGGACTATCTTCCTTCCGACTTCTTGGAAGAAGCAGGGTATG
>JAEANM010006325.1:0-18704 GCA_017656035.1 Myanophis thanlyinensis | reverse complement strand
AATATATAGTTAAAAAACACTTTAAAAAACTAAAAAATGTAAAAAAATGTTTTTATAAAAAAAGAACTAAAAGCCATGCATAAAAAGGGATAAAACATTTAAAACAAAAAAGTTAATATATGGGTAACTAAATCTACCTCAATACAAACTATTAATTAAGTAACAATCCCATTGACCAATGGCCTCAATTGTCTGAGGTGATATGCCGGAAACTTCCTTAATAAACAAGAATATTTAGAATTAAATGAAACATATGTGGCTTTAAAAGATATGAAAGCTATTCTCATTAAAACCTGATTAAAGTATGTTGCATAATCCCAATCTACATTTCTAGCTATCTATCAGATTATTTTGTGTGTGTAATTTTCTGGGTGGTAGATGATAATTCCTACAAGGCCAAAATGTTAACATTCCTTATGTGGTTTTAAAATTATTACTATTATGTTCAGCTGAAGCTCATTTACAAGTTCTTACTGTAAACTGTAAACTGATGACAGAAAGAATAATGAATTTCCACCCAGTCTATGAGTCATATGCACCAGATAAATGAAAAAGAAAGCCCATTGACCCATGGCCTCTATTGTCTGAAATGATATGCCAGAAACATTCTTATTAAACCAGAATATTTAGAATTAAAGCAAACATATATGGCTTAAAGGGGTATGAAAGCTATTCCCATTATCAAATTGCAAATGTAATTTTGGTTCCTGACAGTTCATATCAAATGTAATAGAATATACTCCTTCATCTAAAAGCCATTGACAAACTGCATTGTAGTCGTTTTAAAATTGTATTTTAAAATGTTATTTTAAATTAGCCGTCATTTAATTATTTTAATTGATTTTAATTGTATTTTGTATTTTCTACTCTGTGTTTTTTATCGGCTGTAAACTGCGCCGAGTCTTTAGGGAGAGGGCGCGGTATATAAATTTGATTAAATAAATAAATAAATAGTCTGTTTTGAAGGTGGCCGATAAAACTGTTTGTGTAATTATGAAAAGATGTATTTATTTATTGCTTTTTAAAAAAAAGTATTTCTTGAAAACTTATTTATTTATTGCATATAGTTTCAGAAATATCTCAGAAAAGTGTACAAGAAAGGAGAACATCAAGGAGGGACTTATAATGGGACTTCCTCTTTCTACCACTTATGCAATTGCAAGATTTTTGCTGCACAACTCTGTCAGCGAAGCTTTCAGGGCCAATGGTGTTTCGGTTGGATGTGGAATCTATCTAAGCAGTGCTGTTCATCCTGTTAGCTACACTTGATTTAGTTTAAACAATTCCAGATGTCCAGACTCAAATTTCCCAAATGCCTTCACAAAACCATCCAGTATAGTATACATTTATTTGCTAGATTTAGATTTCATTTGATTGCCTGAGCATAAACTCTTACGGATAACTTTTTATCCTACACTGGGTTAGGTTAGGCTGAGACACAAGAGCTGATTTAAAGCCATCCTATGGACTTCTATGACTAAGTGGACTTCAGTTGAGATTTTCTCCATCCTATTGCCAGCATGATATTGGAAGGGTGAGCCATTTAAAGGGCTGAAAGGAGAGTGAGGAAAGATTTATAGCAAATGTCCAAGGATTAAATTTAAATTTGCTTTTATTTTATTGATTGTATATATTCCTGAATACTAAGACAAGTAATACCCATTTAAAGCAGCTTATACCGTGAAAGGGCCACTTTCCTGATTTCTCTTTTGTACTCGTTAATCAGATATGCTGATAATGAAATATGCATTCATAATGCAAGACCAAACTCTTTGAATGGTGAATGCCATTTCCTTCTTTCTGAAATTGTCAATATCGTAACTATCCAGTTCCAGGTACAAAAGGCCACAGACTAATATTATGAAAATATTATACCATTTAGTAATATCTGGGGGATTCCTTCTCTGGAAGTTGTTGAAATAAGAGCTTAAAAGAATGAAATATGAAGAACAATTTTGTTTCTATTCACAAAGTACACTGATGAGCCACAGTCAAATTTAATCAAAACTCAAGGATCTCTGTTAACTAAATGGATTTCTATTGCCTCTTGTGTCATGAAACAATTACTGAGCTGGAATTATTTTGGACAGCAAACAATAGGAGCATTTACATACTTTATGAAAGATCAGCAGCAGCTTGCCTCATTATTTTATCAACTTTCCCCCTATGAGACTGATGTCATTAACAAATGAGACCACTCATAATTTAGCCACACAAAGATGTACTTAATTAGGGTATATCCACATGGGGAAGCTTCCCAAGATCCTGACTCAATGGGGGACTAGATACCTAGGAAGCAATCATTATAAGAAGAAACAGTAGCAATAGGAGAGGAAGAAATAGAAAAGACACAACCAATAGACTAACATTGGTCTACATCATAGTTTTTCAAACTTGACAATTTCTGGGAGTTAGATAGTGTTTCTCAACTTTGCCAATTTTAAGATGTGTGGAATCCTGGGAGGTGAAGTCCAAAAATCTTAAAGACACTAAGGTTGAGAAACTGTCAACCCTGAAGTGAAACATTGTTCATACATCTTAAAGTTGCCGTGTTTGAAAACATTGATTTAGATTCTGGATCTCAATGGGACATCTCCATCGGCATCCAGCAACCTTCCCTTGTCACTTGCCAAGTTTCACAACCTATATGGTTTTATGCATTTGAGATTCTTTCAAGAAAAAAACAGCATTTAATGTAATGTTGGCATTCTGCCTGCAAAGTGCTACCTACAGCATCTGAGCCCTACTCAGACAATCTTACAAAAAAAGACACTCTTACAAAAGAAAAATGCTGAAAATCTACCATTTTATTTGGAAGTACACTCAGAGGTTCAGGGGGAAAAAGAAGTAAAGTGAAGAACAGCTGAGATATTTGGCATGGAATAATTCTATCAGTTATTTCTCTTGGTAAATAGGTGTTTTGTAACTACCCATCGCCACTTTGTGAGAAATTTCAGGTTTCAAATGTGCCCCTTGATCCCAAAGAGTTGGGACAAATGCTGATAATCAGCCTGATAAACAAATCTCGTAAAGATGGTTAGATCTGAGTTTTGTGGCTTCTGGCAGGAGTACACATAAAATGATAACATTTGAAAACAAAGGAAAAGGGGAAAAGAGTGTACAGTAGTAGAATGAGAATGTATGTATGTATGTACGTACGTACGTACGTACTTACTTATTTTAAAAAAGTAAGCCCAAGCCAAAATGGTCTTGATAAATTGGCTCTGCCCTCATACCTGAAAACCCAACAATTGGTATGGAAAAAGTTGCTAGTTTCTAATTCCAGTACAGGACATTGACTGACATTCTGATGGTTTCAGTCTGAGTGAAACATTGCTGAAAGTCAAGATAGGCTCATCAAAGAATACATTGTGATGGGGGTAAACTCAAAAGGATCATCCTAATGTACCTTTTAATATGATAATCACAAGATGTGCATGTACTGATCAAAGTTCTAAAAAGTTCAGCTGTGACAATTTTGTATTACAGAGAGAAAATTACTACCTTCATTTACCCTCATGTCAAGTTCTGTTTAATTCTCCTCACGAACATTAATTCCTGAAAAGCAAATGGTAATATAAGCCTGGAGGGAAGTGAATTGAAGAAGTTAATAATCAAAGAAAAATGACACCCCACATGAGTTTTGTGTCTTCCAGAGATTTGTTTTATCTTTGTCGGAATATTACAGCATGTAATCTGTACAGCATGTAACCCAGTCATCTAAGGCAAAAATGTTAGATGAACCATAAGAAAATAAGAAATATACAATGAAATCTATCCTTTGCTTTCAGACTCCAATTGTATTAAAATCTGGTAAAATAAGTTACCTGCTCTAGATCTGACAAACCAGAATACTCATTTATGACACTGGGATTTAAGAATAAACTAGAGATTCTACATGCATTTCACATACTTTACTACATGACAGGGTCCTTACTTCACTCCCTGGAACTAGGCTCAAATAACAGTGGAATACTTTTAGCTTTTGGTTGTGGGGGGATCTTAGCTTTTAGGTTTCATGGAAATTTTCAGAATAGTTCAGGAAATAGTTCATGGCAACCATGGGCTTCCCCTAAATCAGGGGTGCCTACACTTTTTGGGCTTGTGAGCTATTTCTCCATACCAGTAGTGGTTATGGCGTTTGACCCCACCCACTGGAACTGGAAGGAGTGGACAGGGCTTTCACTCACTGGATCAGGAAGGGGAAGGCAGGGCTTCCTTTCTTCATGTGGCTCATGTTAGTTTTAAAAAGTATTCCTGCCTTTTGCTGCACTTTAGAAGTGGGATTGCTCTTGGGCAAGCAGCTGGAAGAAGAGAAGCCACCACCGCAGCTCGTGTTCATTTAAAAAGTTTTCTTTTCCATGAGCCATGAGAGTAGCTATTCTTTTTCCAGCTGCTCTCCCAGGAGCAATCCCACTTCCAAAGTGCAGCAAAAGGCAGGAAAACTTTTTAAAATGAACACAAGCCATAGAGGAGCCTTCCTTTCTTCACATGATCTACCCACAAGATCTTTGCAATCGACCGATAGATCATGATCGACCTATTGGGCACTCTCACCCTAAATCATCTCAGATGCAACACACATAGTCACATGTCATACTGGATATTCACTTTTGAGCAGTGAATATCCTGATGTGAATTAGGGAGGTATGAGTTCTTTACTGCAGTTGGGTCACTTCCTGGTTACAGCTGAGAACTTCTGCAAGTAGAGGACCAAATAAAACAATCTGATACAAATATCAAGTTTCCAAGTAATCGACCCATAACAAGCAAAACTTCAAGGCAGGTAGATTCCTCAAAGAATAACTTTATTATATTGGCACAGATCTGGTGAAAACCGACTCTGAAGGTTCCTGCGGTTTTTATCTAATCAAAAGTAAAAAAAAATTCACTTTCTTAAAATGATCAGTCACCTGGTCCCAGTCAAGGCTCTGTCTGATTTCCTGGTGACATCACTCCTTCTTCCTCTGACCAGGTGTGAGAATGTCCTTGGTTCCCAAGAGAAAATATTTTATTTTGTCTACAAAATCCCAGCTATCTCAAATCTATTCCTCAGATCCAGTGGGGCAATACTGAAGCTCCAAGATGGCTTCAGTCAGGTCAGCTTCAGAGTTGACAGCAGAGGTATCTGTGGATATTCTCAGTAATCTTGTCTGCAATTCTATGTCTGGTTTATTTCTGCAAATGGGGATACTAGAATATTCAAAGAGTTCTCCAAATATTGATCTATCTACAGCACTTGGTTCACTGAAGTACTTTGGGAAATAGAGCAGTTGAAAAGATGCCTAGATTGCCAGTTGAAGAACACTAAAGTTGAATTGGACCAAACATTAGTTGAAACACAATTGTCAAACAATACTGGCAATAATGGAAAGAGATGTCAAGCAATTGTTGGGATCTATAGCATTTGTCTCTTTTCTACAATTTAATATTCTCATGAGGTCACTGGAAGAGGCCACCTGTGATTTAGATGCGGTATTACTTGTAATCCAAGGTCACTTAATGATAATGTTACTGTCAATAGGTACTGTTTTTTTAATCCAACTGTTTTGTGCTTATTTAAATTGATTATATGTTGATAATCAAATAAAATAATTATTGATTATTGAACTCCCTCTGTGATATTACAATGAATTATTATTTTAATTATGCATATGCATTATTATTAAAGGTGAGACAAAATATGCCTCTTTGTGAGAATTCCGAGAAGTAAGTTTTTCTTGAAATAATCACTGTACAATCTTGATAAGTAGAACCTATGTTTGTTCGTTTTTCTTCCACTCTTCTAATCATTTTCCTTTTGTGTTGTTTCTTTTAGTTAATAAAACAGAAAGCAGCAAAAGTGTGATCATTAATATTTGTAAATCACCATTTCTCTTTATTTTTAATGCTTTAAATAAATAAGATCTTTGCATACTTAATGTAGTCTATTAAAAAGTAATTTCAAATCATTATAATCAATCTATTCAGATATAGATACATATACATATATAGTTCCATACAAAATCTAGTTTGTATACATTTGAAAAAAAGATTGTATGATTTCTGGTTTCTCAATGAATTTGTGCATTCAGCAGGCCCAAAATTGTTTTAAAGGTTATTCTGAACACTTCAGTCTTTACTGAAAGATAAATATGCCACAATAATGAATAAATGTAAAATGCTTTTGGAGAGATAGAATAACTCAAGGCAAATGAAGAATGTAGCTGAGTGTACTGAATATGTTTTCCTTTACATTATTTACCCATCCCTTTGTCACCAGGAGAAAATCCTTTTGTTGCTAGTAGGGGTTGAATGCCAGCATTTTGGTCTAGTGGCTAATCACTTGTAATTAGCACCCTATTGTGCATTTTGTACATGGATTCACTTTTCCAATCAATCATACTGAGGAAAAAACAGAAAGCTAAACTGTCTTTTCTCTGTACCTGCTAATAACTCCTGAAGCAATTTAGTAATTTGCAAGAATGAAAAGCTAACTATTTTACAGCAACATAATAGACTTGCTGGAGTGCTTCAAAGTTTTGTTTGTTAGTTTTTTTTAAGTATCCAATGGAAACCATGCATAGTTACAGCCTATGATTTCCAAAGCTTCATGTGTATTGGTTTGATTTTTTGGAGATTCAGTTAAAGCTATGACCCTGTACCCTCACTGTGAAACAATGAATAGAATAAATTTAGAAATCTCCTATCAACCTCAAGATGTTAATATCTGGTTTACTTACTTCTCTGTCACTAAAAAAAAAACTCCAAATGTCCTACATTAAGCATTTAACACTTATTTTAAAATTATGAATAATGATTTAGATTAAACATATTCAAATAAATATTAAATCTATGCATCCTCTTTATTATTTTGAACATTTTTCACTATGTATATCATCCTGAGAGTTTGTTTTGCTTGTTAAAAAATATTTAGAACTAGAATTAGTTTTAGTTAGAATAGCTCCACTAAAATCAAATACATTTTAAGTTGATCATGAAATATCTCACTATTATTATACAAAAACAGTAGAGGAAGCTTGGAACCAATTTCCACTGGAAGTAATGGGTCAATCATCAGTAACTTCATTTAAACATGCTTTGGATAAACATATGTCTATCATCCAATAATATACAAACAGCCTAGAGAGGCAGGAGAAGGAAAATAGACAAGATTCCAGAAGATGCACCTGGTGAACTTGTATGTCAATGATGTAGGTCAATGACACAAGTCAATTGCAAAGAATGCTTAAAACATTGATATTAAAAAAAGAATACAGCTGATCAAGCCATCTTCACAACGATGTTGGTAAGCTGTGGTAAGCTAAAATGTTAGAACAATTAAATGGAACAACTTACCTCCAGAAGTTGTGGTTGTTCCGATACTGGAGGTTTTTAAGAAGAAATTGGACAACAATTTGTCCAAACCCACCCACCCACCCCGCCTACTGAGGAGACAGTTGGACTAAAAATCCTCCAAGGTCTGTTTTTCTGTTAATATGTTGATCTCCTTTAAGATATGGAAATCTTGGCCTAATGAACTATACTGACAGACTATGAAAGGATTTATAATCAAACACATTTGGATCAGATAACACACTTTGTGAGTGACAGAATTCAAATAGATAAATGGCATATTATCTTGGGAGTGGGGGTGGGGAGGGGAAGTTTTGGAATAATTTCCAAACAGAGAAAATTGTAGTTCTTCTTTATTTTTGTTATTTATTTTATTGTATTTTATTTTATTTTATTTTATTTTATTTTAATTAGACCCCTACGTTAAGAATTATACCATAGTCTGTGACCACATATTTCAAACAGTTCAAACAGAAGCAACAAGGAAGATCAGCAAACTGGAAACTAATTCTTATGAAGAGCAATTAATGAAAAAAAAAAGACTGCTCAGTTATGAGCAGATTAAAGGATGTTTCTGTTCAAAATCCTGAAGAGTAATCACAGAATAAAATGCCAAGTTCTGTTCTATAATTATTGTGAGGGACTCTACATGAACCACTGTGGTATTATCAGTAGCTACATTTGCATAACATTTATCCTAACCATGTTTGGCAATTTTCTCCTTATTTCCTCAGCTTGTATAACATAATGAACCATACATTAAATACATTTCCTAAGTTCACCAACATGCTAGGAAAAAATATGGTTGGCTACTCTGTGGTTCATTATATGAGATTAACAGAATTATTGAATTCTATGGTAATAACACTCATAAACTATTGCAGTTATTTCTGAAATATTATTTTGATATTATTTTATCAAAAATGTTATGTAGTTCACTGTTTTTCTAGGATTCTATTTTTGTGGAAATTATATTGTTAGCAGTTAGTAATAGAAATATGTGAGAGATATACAAACATATATAAGATACAAAATCTTGCATCCAAAAGCAAAGAACCAGTGTCAGAGAAAAAGATGATTGCTTAGATCTTCCTTTCCAATACATATTTAAATACAGTTTGCCCCTACATATCCATAGCCATGACCAGTGGCCTGGTCGCACCAGTTCTAGTGAACCGGTAGTGGCAACAACATTTGGCCCTGCCCACTCATCCCTGCCCTTTCCTGTCCTATATCTCGTTCTTTTTTTATTTTTTGCTCACTTGAATCACATGAAACAGCTGTTTTATGTGCCTCCGCAGCCTTCCTAATCACACGGGCTGCCTCTGGTAAGAAAAACTTTCAGTTTAGAAGCCATGCAGCAGTGAACCAGTTGTAAAACCAGTTAAATATCACCACTGACCATGACTGTCTATTGGCTGAATTTTGATGCTATCCTTATAACAAAGACTATTCCAAAAATCAAACTTTGAATCAGCAGGAGGTGGAACTATCAGTCAATGTGGCCTAGGACTGCCATATACCTTTGAGTTGGCAGTATCCACAGCAATTACTTTTTGACCCAAGAATTTTATAGCACAATTCAGAAAAAACATAAAATCAGAAGAAATACATTTCAATTAAGACTTTAGTTAAAAATATACAGAAAATATGAGATCACCTTAGTATTAATGAAGAATAAATTCCTCAATCATTAAAAAAATGAAGAGTCAAAGTTATACATTTAATGGCTTGCAAGTTTAATAAAGGAGAATATTTTTAGCTCAGACTTGAAATGCGGTTCCTTGGTGGTCTCTGAACTTGGTTGTTTTCTTGCTGATGTTTCATTACCAAACTAGGCAACATCATCAGTACAGGATAATGAAATGTTTGCAAGAAAATAATGAAGCTCAGAAAGGACAAAGGACTCCTTCCATTCCCCTTTCTATTATGAAATGTACTTCTTTTACTTAAAATAGATCTAGATGCTTTTATATGTAATGAAAGGAATTGAACATTAATTTATCCAACATTCAACAAAAAATAAAATAAAAATAAAACATCCTTCCAAAACATTGCAGCAATGCAGACTTTTGAAGAGCTATATCATGGAAAGTTCAATTGAAATTGTCATTGGCACATTGATTTACCTATTTCCTTCCCTCCCTCCCTCCATCCATCCATCCATCCATTTGAATTATATTGACCATTTGAAATACATTACTTTGGTGGCTAACAATGAATAAAAATGAGATAAAAATGAAAGGAACGGATCCATCCCACTTTGATGTGAACGCTAAGAAAACTTTTTGAACACGCCAGAGAGATACATTTCCACTAGACTGAAACTGAATCAAATCTGTTCATTTTGATTTTTCAAAATTGCACCAGGAAACCAGGTGTGTCAGTTCATTTAGGCCCTCTAAACATTAAACAGATATGTAATCCATGGTCCTCAGATGTTGTTAACTGCACCTTCAGATGCTATATAGAAGTCAACACTGAGATTTCTGGTTTAGGAGCATCTGAAGGGTCACGAGCTGCCCACAGCTCATTAAAACTGAACTTCAGATAAAACAATCCAGTTCTTTCAGTAAAAACTTTGACAAACAATAGGCTTTTTAGCAGCCATTCCTAGGAATTACACAGCAATATTCAGATTAAGCTCATGATAGTTGATTGCTTGACGTAATGAACACATGATATTTCCTTGTTTTTCTGGATTTAGAAGGGCAGCGTAACTTTTAGCAGTAAATTAAAAGTGTATGATGTGTATACTGCATATATGGCTAGAACTAAAAAAATAAAGACCATAGGAAGAAAATTTTCAAAGTAAATTATTACACGTTAGATAAGAACATTGTCAGATTTATATGACTGCCCATCTCATACACATTGACTGTGAATAGTGTACAATAAAACCAGCAATTAAAACATTCTATAAAACTGATTAAAGCAATAAAAATAGATAAAAGCAAGATTACAAGACAGAAAGAATTACATATAACATGTGGGTTGACTTTACTAAGAAATACCCAGGCTTGCTGAAATAGCCACATTTTGAGTGCTTTCAAGAATTGATGTTTCTGATGGGGTGCAATAGGCTTGTCTCCTCAGTCCCATCAGATGGAACTCTTTCATAGACAGGACCACAACATGTCTTTCCTGTCAGATATAATTGGATGGTTAAGGTAAGATAACGTGTGGATAACTTGGGAAGCAAAGGGAAGAGATGCTGCCTATGAAACAATCATACAAGTGAACAAGATTCACCCTAATTGATCAATGAGTGACAGTGAGAATTTGTGCCTTCAGTTTTGTAGGATTCTGTTAATGTAGCCTTACAATACAGTAGATTTAGTTCATCAATTTATGTTTCCTGTCTGGTTCACCTGGGAGGGATGACAAGTAGATGTAATTGAGAAGAGGTGTTACCTTAGATAACCTGGTTCCATGCCATGTAGGGCTATAAAGGTCAAAACTATCACCTTGAACTGGACAGAGAAGCAAACTGGAAACAAATGCAGCTTACAGAATAGAAATGCAATGTATTTCCTTCAAGGGGAACACATAACTGCCCATGACACTGCATTTTACACCAGTGGAAGCTTCCAGGTATTCTTCAAGGGTAGTCCCAAGTAGAACATGTTACTGCAATCCATTCAGGAGGAGATAACAAAGGCAAGGGTAATTGTGAGTAGAGTTTCATGATCTAGGAATGGACATAACTGTCACACAACACAAAGTAGTACAAAGGCCATCCTAACTATGACTGCCACTTCCTGTTCCTTAAATAGGAGTAAGTCCTGAAAGAATTCCAGTTTGCATACCAGGTTTATTTGTGACAATGCCATCCATCCTGTGCCAAAGTTGGTAAAGTTTCAAATTCCAAAGGTTCTAAAAACTAACCCCTATTTGTTAGCTTACTAAAGGTATCTAAGACTGCAATATCAGTAAAATTAGCATCTTATAACAACCACTAAAATGAGCATCTTATAACATTAGCATCTTAACATTAACATAAAGTTAAAAGAAAAGATAATGAAAACATCAACTAAAGTGTCTATAGTAAATAATAGCTTAGAACTAACAAAAAAAAAATCCAACAACACGCCATACCTCATATCTCACTTAAACTTCCCATCTCCCAGTCTTTCACTAAAAACCCAATTTCATCTAGCTTCTGGAAACTACTACAGAGATGCCAATCTTGCTTCCAAAGGAACTAGAGTACCAGAACCATAGTCAGAAAAACAGTGCTTTTTGACTTCATTCCTTCTTGTTCCTGAAAATAGGGCACTATAAATAGCATCTCCTGGGTTGCTATTAGAGAAAACAGTCCTGAAAGTATCTAGGTGCCAATCCATAAATACTCTGAATTGCACCTAAAAAATGATTGGCTTGCAAGACTGATGCAATATGGTCATGATTTTTTGTATGGACTAAATGTGGGCAATTGAATAATGAAGAACATTCTATATTTTTTTTTCTTCCTTGAATTTTTATAAGAGAAACATGAGATTCTTCACACAATATTCTCAGCATCCACATAATATTCTCTCTAGCCTGTATGTGTGACAAATATTATTCTCAGCTATCTCAAATCAGCCATCAATAGACACATAGACATTAACAACATCCATAGATTATGCAAAAGAGACAAGTAATGAGCCCAAAAGAGAACAAAAAGACTCCAGTACTCCTCCACCAGTAATTAGCACCCAGATCAGCATAGCTCAGTGGTGGCAAACCTCTGGCATGCATGCCAGAGGTGGCACTCAGAGCTCTCTCTGTGGGCATGTGCATCATTGCCCAGCTCTAAAAGCTCTATGCTATCACTGGCATAGATTAACTCCAAGATTAAGTCCAGAACAACAATCAAGTAAACAATTCCCTAATGAAGAAACTGCTAAAGAGCCAACAGTAAAAATCCCAACCAAAGAATCTCTAAGACCACCCCCACCAACCCAGATAGGCAAGTCACCAGAATATAAACTGACAGCAAAGCACAGTCCTTACTAGCACCTGATGCTGTTACTTAGTTTGGGTAATGAAACGTCTGCAAGAAAACAAGCAAACTCAGAGACCCCACAAATATTATTCTATAAACAACTCTATTCTGCTGTGGCCCAGAAGAAGAGCCTACTGAGTCATGCTTTGTCTACATCGCATAATCCATGGTTGGCTAATTGCCTTAGCTAATTGCTAATTCCCAAAACTCAGTTTTGGGAAGTTTACATAATATACAGAACTATAAACTAATAAGGGATCTGAGTTCCTACAACATACATGGTAAAGTGTGTTTAGGAAACCATCAATGTTTCACAAGGCAAAGATATCAAATCAAGAACCTTGGTTCAGATTTTGGAGCTATGCACCAGATTTGTTGACTTAAAGTACTTCTGCCTCTTTTCTTCTGACCTTTATTCATGCTTCTATATTTGCAGTTGAAGTAAAAGGACTCTCTTTGTTCTTGAACAATTTTTTTTCAGGACCAAATGTTATCTCAAATGGGAGCTAGACAAATTATTTATAGCTAATCATTTATTCCTTATGTTTCTACCCCAGCATGGTAGGTAGCCTGCAGTCATATAAGATTCAGAACCACCAAGCAATTACAAAAGTCAAATAAGCTTATTTCCTGTAAAATTTAAAAAAAAACCTCCCTAGATATGTACAAAATAATCTTGACAATATTAAAAGCAGACTAATCAAATCCAGCCATCTAAAATAAGAAATTAAAAAAATGGACTATTTCTTATAGGTCCTTAAGTAGCTTTCTACCCAGTTGGTTTTAAGAAGGAAAACATGGGCTCTGGCCACATCGAAGTCCACATAAATCTAATTCACCAAATGAATCTTCAAGAAGATATTCTGATTGATGACCTTTTAACCAGTACATATGGTAGAAATAAGAAAGATGGGCAAGAGTTTTTAGATATTGTTTCTGTGTTTAAGCTTTGTTTTAGACAGAGGTTATGTCTCTCCACATTCTTCAACGGATTTTACTTATTGAAATTATTGAACTTCTTGTGAGGTTGTCTGAGTGAGTAATTTCTGTCAGGAGGGGGAAGCCTGAATCAGACTCTATCTGAGTCAGATAATGCTGAATGTAATGAGAACCTGAGTCATAAAAGGCATTAAAGGTAGTAATGGAACTGAAAACCAACAGTTAATTAGTTCAGCTCCAATAAGATTAGTGTTATTCTGTTATATGGTCTTGATTAATCAGAAGGTAGGCCTGGGCAGTCAGAATCAGTTTTAACTTCTGAATTGCCTTTAAAAGCAATTCCACCTAAAATAAATTGCAGTAATGCACACCCAAGATACAAGGGTATTATTAGTTACCGTTGCCAACTCCTGTTCCAGAAAAGTCTATCATGTACAACTGGCACACAAGTTGAAACTGAGCGAAGTCTTGGCTATGGCCTTCATATGTAATTTAAGCAGGAGCTGCAAGTCCATAAGGGCATCCAGGTTTCAGAGGTATTGCCACCTTATCCACAGATAAATATGGAAAAATTTAAGAATACATTTTTCTTACTGGGATTCATACTAAATGTGTTCTGTTCCACAAAATACTTCATCATCTCCAGGTTCTAGTTCAAGATTTCCAGTACTTCTTTTCTCTTCATCCTGAGCCAGAGATATAAGCTGA
Source organism: Myanophis thanlyinensis (assembly GCA_017656035.1). NCBI lineage: Eukaryota > Metazoa > Chordata > Lepidosauria > Squamata > Homalopsidae > Myanophis > Myanophis thanlyinensis. The sequence goes on along the minus strand of JAEANM010006325.1, from coordinate 4,732 downwards.
GTAGCATCAGTATAGTACTGATATCCTATCCCAAAATAATGGATAGTTTCTCCTAACAAATTTACATATATATGGTAAACAAAATATGGAGGAAAGTTAAGCTCTGAGACATCACATATTAAAGAGCCCAAGGTTTGACCTCCCCTTTCCACAAACTAATCGTCATATTCTTGTTAGCCTGTTAGCCCTGCAAAGTAGTACTAGTTTTAGCTTTATTATAAGGTTACTTTAACAGAAAGTAACAAAACTATATGTATTTCTGTTCTCCTTTCTATTTACTCTCTGGAAAATGAGGCAGGTCTTTTCTGATATGTTTCCCATGCTTTTCCTCCTTGTTTGGCTGAGATACCTTTTACAAACCAGTAGTCCAGTCCTTCACTCCTGTCTTTCAAGATTATTTGCACATGCCATTAACCACTGAATCCTCATTCTAGCCTAAGCACAGTAAAACAGTATCCCATCAACTTCTAGCTCTTAAAGAGAATCCCAAAGGATACCACCATTGAGGGTCTCAAATTCAAGCAAGAGGGGTGCATCCCTATACTTTAATCTTGCTGCAAATTACCTACAAAAGATTCCATCCAATACCTAATTCTGAAACCAGACTACTCAAGGTCCAGATAATCAGCTTCATACAGGGCCCACCTGTAATTGCTGTCCCACTAACTTCTCCTGGAAAGAAAAGGTTGAAATTCACTCATCCAAAATTACTGAGCCAAGTCATTTTGGACAACTATCTTGGTGTGGATCAATTCTACAGTAAGTCATCTCAAAATACACCATTTTTGTTATCTTATGCCCAGCCAAAATCTAGCTCCAAGTTGAGTATCAGTCATTTTGTCTTTGAATTGTTTTGTAAATAAATAACAGAGCCTACTGAAAAATATTTTACTGCACTACTCTCCAGTATGGCATAAATAATCAAATCTATGACACTGTAAATGGAGAGTTATAGTTTAATGGGCTGTATAAACCGAAGCACTTGTGGCTTATTTAATAAATTACAGTCAAACAAACCAGAATTTAGCATCCAGATATTTCCTATCCATATGACTAACATTACCAACGAGGGTTAATTATTCTATTGAGGTTTGTGTACATAAAGCAAAGGAAGATCATATAGAAGATCTTTTTTATTTCTAAAAAAAATCATATAGACCTTCATCTTCCTGATTTGTTCAGAGGTTGGCATTAATTGAATTGTTGCTAGAAATAGAATACGGACTAATTGAAGAGAAGATCTGCCAGCCAACGTAAAACCTGACTGCAGTCTTTTTCAATGAGGTTAACTATTATTTTTACTAAATCATGACAACACTGTAGCAGAATTAATTTCTTATATATTGTAATAAACTTTAAGTAAATAGTCAAAATCCAACCATTCTGCTTCTCAATGCAAAATTAAATGTCATTTGGAATTCTGAATGTCTTCTCAATATCTGAACATAGCTAATATATTAATCACAAATAGATACAGTTGGGCTTCTGTGACAACAAATACTCTGTGTGTTGGATCAGATTTAATGAAATCAGTCTAAGAAAGGAGAGATACAGTAGTTTATTCTACTGGTACAGATGCCCTTTTCACTGTAACTATGCCATTGTTCTGCATTCCAAAACCAAAGAATAAAGTGACTTAAATTAAAAGTCAGGACTTTTGATGAGCTTTTTGACTTAACATGCAGGCTGTTTTAATTTAAATATATGCAGCATTAATCACAGAGAGTATTCAGAAACTATACTATATAATGACCTACGGTGGGTGGGTAGAAAGGCAGAAGTGGGGCTCAGCTGTTTTAAGGCATCTTGGCAACTACACTATGAAAAGAAGAAATAGGGGGTCTCTCACATATTCAAAGGCACACTAAAAGTGTCAGAAATCTCCTATTTAATGGTTCCTTTGTGTGTATGTGGGAAGAACTAGGATGCCAGCACAAATGTTGGACCAAATATATATTTTTTCCCAAAGTGCAGAAAGAACCAACTGTAGAGGGAAATAATAATTACTGAGATCACAAACAGTATTGGGAAGAATCCTCTCCTTTTATGCAGCAATCCCAAGAAAAATAATAATGTTCAATTCACTTTTGATGTAAATTGTGGACCTACTGTGGATATACAGCATTAAGGGTACTTCTTATAGCAGTTAGATGTCTGAGTAGGCTGCCTGAGGCTGTACTGAGTCAGACATCATATATCTTCCCCATACAACAAAAATAAACAGCCAAAATACAGTTTAAGACTTTCCTCGGGCATCTATTTGTGATATAAATATATCAGCTTACAAGCTAGTAGTTTTACAGGTCAAAATAACCTCAAGAGAAGAAAAATGATAATTTCACTCAAGTATCAACATGTCTTATGACAATTCTGTGGGTCATTTCTAATTGCATTTACTTACTTACTTACTTATTTACTTACTTACTTACTTACTTACTTACTTACTTACTTACTTACTTACTTACTTACCAGGGCTTGATTAATTTCATATTGCTACAGTTGACATATTTATAATACAGAACTGGAACAAGTTCAGAGAAGGTACAATGATGATCGATTATAAATTAAGTCTTTTAAAAACAATTTTAGAAGGCTGAGGGGATATACTATTCAAACAGCTGAATGGAAGTCTTGATCTATTCTTTCTTATTTCAGATTTTAGGGCATTGGGATAATCCATTTTAAGTTACAGAAAAGCAATTCTGTCTTATTGTTTGAAAAGTCTTTCTAAATATAAGAACAGTTAGATGATGGAACTCAGAATTACTCAGAAAGGTGAAGAATTCTTCTTGGTACTATCAAGTGAAAGCTGGACAGATATGGATTTTGGATGTTTTAATCAGAATTCATGCACAGAGCTGACTCCAGTCCTTTTAATACTTTAGTGATTTTACATCACAGATATGGGAAAACTAGATTTGTAGCCTTTCGTTCACACTTTTCAATTGTGCAATTCAACAAAATTTTAAACCAGTTGTAAACTTAAATTATCTACCTATTGATTTTAAAAAATAGTAGGAAACAATATTGTACTTTTGTTTTTTGCCACAGTCATCTTGAGGGGTTCCAAGGACTTCAAAAATGGGAGGAACCTTTTATCAAAAAGTTTTTCTACAGAGAGATTAAATAAAATTGATAAAAGAGAAATGATGCATGGATAATCAAGTAAACAAGCAAATAGATTATGGTCAGATCATCTCAGAGTTCTCACATATGCATAAATGACCAGGTCAAATTTTTATATTTTGGCCACATTATTTAAAGCCTATATAGAAAGTACATGTGTCTTCTATATAATGTTTTATTTTCTTTTTTGCTCATTGATACAAAACTTTACTTGAAATAAATAATACTTTAAATTTTCTATTGGAAAATTTTGAAAGGGAAATATGAAAGAAGCCTTTACTTCGATAATATTTAACTAAAAAAGCTCCTTTTGTTTCCTTTGGACAGCCCAAGCATTACAGTCCTAGCGATCTTAATATTTCATTGTTAAAATAACTGTATCTTTGGATATGGATCAGAAGTACCACATACCCCAACTGGACAGTATATGTTCACTCCAGTGTTCAAAATTCAATTTCAATTTCAATTTCAATTTCAATTTCAAATTTTATTGATCACATACACAATCATACATGGGTATGATATGCAGTGAAATGCTTACGCAACCGCAGGTAAGTTAAGGTAAGAAGGGAGGGGGAGGGGTAGCTGGGAAGGTGCAATCATGGATCTTGGAAGGAGGGTTAGGGGTAGTTGGGAAGGGAAATTAGATGCAATCATGGTTCTTATAATCATCTTGTAGAATGGTTATATTAATACAACATGCTTAAATTTAAAACTAAATTAACCCATTTTTCGGTTTGGAATAGCACACATTAAATAATGTGGCTTCATACAGCTGAAAAAGAAATTGTGAGGTTAATTCTATCCAAACTGGTATATTATCTTTATCTGACCTGGTTAAATTCCAATAAGCAAACCATCCAGTAAGCAAACAAACCATCTCAAGTATTTTAAGTACCTTTTAAGGAAGCAGGTGCTAATACTTCAGCAAAACTACAATCATAGACAGCATAAGAAAAGAGAAACTAGAGATGAAAAAATACAAGGATCTTTAAAGTTCATTCTAAGATTAATTACTTCTGTAATTGTTATTAAGGAGAGAATAAAGATCTTTTGCAGAATTTTATTTATTTTCTAAATTTCTACATTCAATTTCACTGCATGCATGTTGTGCATTGAGAATAAAGAATTGAACTGAATTGTACACTACCCATCATACCTAAATGACTATGGCAGATATACAGTTATAATGGATTTCTTATTTCACCCCAATAAATCTTACTTATTAGAAAGTTCTTGCTCAGTTCCCTGAATTTTGAAATATTTTGACAACTAGGGATGGGCTTGTCCACTTGATTAATAATCAAGGCTGTCCCTTTGTTACTTCAAATTTTCTTCTTCTTTGCCGTCTTCCAAGCAAGTAAGAGCCAAATACAGTCACTATGGCTCAGCACAGAAATATTTTGTTCAGTAGAAGTTATTACCTTTTTTGAAGTGAGGAGGTTGTTTCTAACATTTACACATGAATGGTTCCATCACAAAAACTGTTACTTTATTTGTTTGGCAATTTTTTTATCAGTAGCATTGATTTCAATTCAATCCTTTATTGTCAATGCACAACATGTGTGCAGTGAAATTGAATGAGCCTCCATTGGTACAATCACAC
>JAEANM010006324.1:0-18704 GCA_017656035.1 Myanophis thanlyinensis | reverse complement strand
AAGAAAGAAAGACAGAAAGAAAGAAAGAATGAATTTAATGCCAGATTGGGTTGAAACCATTCTTGAAAGCTGGATTAATCTTTGAGAGATAGCAGGTCAATTTTAAACACTTTCCAATGAGGAATTAGCTTCAATAAGAAAATGCAAGTTTCTTCTTGTTGTTGTTGTTTTAAAAAACCACAATAAAGTCTTGTCTTAGGTAAAGCAAAATTATATTACTCAAATCCTAAATGTCCAATACCTCAACAAGCCAAAAGTTAATCCACTGCATATTGTATCATAGTAGCTACAGCCTGTTTACTTTATTTCTTGTAATTGATTAAGAATACAAGGACTAATCACACTGAAGGCAGAAGCTACCAATTTGCTCCTGGTAAAAACTTCAGAACAAGCAACCAAACCAACAAGCAACCAAACCAACAGGTCAAGTAGGGGCAGAGATTATAGAATTTAAGAGAGGCTTCCCCCCAATGGAAATTTTTTTTCTGAAGCAGATGCAGGGGCCAAGGAATAGAAAATGGTGTTAGATTACATCTCATCACACAAGGGAGATGGGTTCAAAAGGAAAGAAAAATAGTTAACACAGACATTAAGTTAGGAATGTGACCTTTTGAAAGATTCTTTCCTCCCAGAGGAGGAGAAAAAAAATAGAAGTGCTTGTTTAAATGCTCAAAACAAAGCAACTCAAAGATCAAGATATTTCATGAGCTTGAAATAATGTGCCCTAGAGAAATTCCAGTGGCAGCTAGAGATGAAAGAGTTTAATGATTTGGGAAGTGGTAGGATAGGAAAGAGATAAATATTATGGAGAAGTTCACTTGCCTAAAAGTCGGGCTGTTATCATTTCCCTTGTATGAACCAGAATTGCTGCTGCTGGCAGAAGAGGCACCATAATTCTGATGGGGATTGACAGGACTCAATTGATTTTTGCACAGCATGGACAAGAAGTCCTTCTCACGGGCTGTGGTTGGAGGGCTGCACCCAGACTTATAAGGCAAGGATACATGATTGCGTCCATGAGGCCCCCGGCTAAAAGAGACAACGATGTCAAAATTGGGTTACAATAGTCATATTAAAAAAAGCCAAAGTTGTGACAGTTTTTACTGATTACCTTTGACATTACTTACCAAGATCTCTTTGAATCACTATTATCATGGACCAAATTAACCAGGTAGCATATATATTTTAAATGCTTCTTTTCAATCAATTGTAGTTAGCAGAGGCATTTACTGTATTCTTTTTACTTAAGGAAGAATTTCTCTTTTAAGATGTCACTTGCAAATCTTCTAAATATATCAGTTTCTTCCGAGTTATTGTTTTATTCATACACAAATGTATGCCAATTAACTCAATTATATTAAATCCATAGATTAAGTGGTTTATTGAACCAGTCCATGAGACTTTACAATAAATCAACTTTTCTTTTTAAAATTTGTAAATGTGGATACACAAAGATCCTTCCTGGTGGTTGCAAAAATGGAATTATTAACTGATACAGAGTTAATATGCTATAAAAGAAAGACTTCTGGACTGGAAATAAGGCCATCAGAGTTTAAAACTCTGATTGGTAGCAGATGACACCTGGACAATTTACAGGCTCCAATTTATATGCCACAACCTAAGGAATACTTCATCAAGTATATTTTGGAAAACAGACCATCATCTAAAATGTAAAAACCTTTATCATGTGTGAAGGGAATAGATGATGAGAGTTGACTTCATGCCTTGTCCACCCTGTTGAATTAAAAATGTAGTAAGGAATAGTTAAATGTCTGGAGATTCTCAGGCATCCAGGTCATGGTTGTCTCAAATGTGCTTTTTCAAGAAGCAATTGGACTGGTTTTTCTTTTGAAGATGTTTTGCTTCTCATTCAAGAAGCTTCTTCAGTTCTTAAAGAGTGGAAGAAACTTCCTAGATGAGAAGTGAAAGGTCTTCAAAAGGAAAATGAGAAAGTCCAATTGCCTTTTGATAAAGCACCCTTGTTTAGTAAGGAATAGTTTGTCTGTGTAGATTTCCCCAAGGATTTTAAAATGGCAATCAGGGTGAAACCAGTACAATTCCAGTGTCCACTGACTGGGACTTTCCAAATTTCACATAACCCTATTGAAATCTTGTGAAATGTTAACAAGTTTATATTGTTTTATTATTGTAATATTAAAGCTTAACAAGAAACTCAATGCAATTAACATCAAAATTAAAAATTAAAATCAGGTTGATTCCAATAATCAAAGACTTGATAAAAAGAAGTACATTTTGCCAGTTTTTCAAAGTTTTCTTGAAAAAAGTAGGCTTGCTAGCTAGGAAATTCTGAAAATTGATGTTGAAGGTCTTAACATTGCTGAGATTGAGAAACATTGCTTTAGAGTTGCTTGCCTGTTTTTATTTAATAATTGCTGTAAATGACAGTGTGCAGAGGTCACAAGAGACAAAGCCAGGATTGTAAATATCCATGGTCTGTTCAGGCACAATGCCAGACTGTAACCATACTTCACTGGTTGTTTTTTTTTCCTATTGACTGAAAATCTAATTTGGAAAGCATGAGACCTTAATTTCTTAAAAGTACCATTATTATTTTTTTAAAAGAAAGTTTGATTTCTAAGCATATTTCATAACAACAACATGGCATGGACATAGTAATCAACCATGCTAATTTTGCTTTGACCACTAGTTGGAGAATCTATTCACTGGGAAATTATAGGTAAATAAATATATTTAGAAATAATTATCATTTAAAATTATGATAGATGTTTAATGTGAACACTGAACAAATTAAACATGTCTATGCTCTCTCTTTCTCTCTCTCTGTGTGTGTGTGTGTTCATGCATCCACATCTAAAATTTAAAACTATCTTTTGGAGTAGAAAAATAAGCTGACAAATAATAGGCAGAACGCCTGGATGGGAAGCCAGCAGCCAAGAATCAGAAAGTCTTAATTAAGGATCTCTTTGCATTGGTTTCCTCCACCCATTGCAAGGAACACTTTATATCATCCAGATGGTGGCATGGGTGTTTAGCACAGACCCATCTCAAGATAGAGGTTAGCGGCTTCAATCCCATTTGTTTCAAGCAAAGGAGAGGGGAGGAAGGGAAGAAGAAGAAGACATAGCATTACCATCGCATTGAATTAATCTCTGGCCCTTGTGCGGGAAAAGAAAAAACCACACTTACAATTTTAAACTAAGAAGAAAATACTGCCTCTCTGTTCCGCACACATGGCATGGCCAAGATATTTTTGGCAGGCAGAGTTTAGCTCACTGATTCAAAGGCTCCATTTGAAAAGACACAATATAGGACTTTGGAAAAGTAAAAGTCTGACCTCTGTTTTCCTTGCTTTGCTTCCTTGGTACCAATAAAGGAGAATATTTGTAGCTCAGGGTTGACATGAGGGGGTCTTTGGTGCTCTCTGTGCTTGCTTGTTTTCTTGCAGATGTTTCATTACTCAAACTAGGTAACATCATCAGTACTAGTAAGGATTGCTGTTTGCTATTAGCTTGCCTGCCAGTGTTGATGGGAGTTGTCTTAGAGATTTGTTTGGCTGGGTTGTTTGCTGTTAGCTTCTTTGACAGTTTCTTGGTTTTGGGTATTGGTTACTTGACTGTTGGTGTGATGTTAGCCTTGGAGTTAATCTACGGCAGGGATCTTCAAACTGTTTAAACAGGGGGCCAATTCACTGTCCCTCAGACTGTTGGGGGGCCTGGACCAGCTGGGTGGGTATGGCTAGGTCAGGGGTGGGCAATTATGGTTCCTTCATGACTCGTGGACTTCAACTCCCAGAATTCCTGAGCCAGCAGGGAGTTGAAATCCACGAGTCATGAAAGAGCCATAATTGCCCACCCCTGGGCTAGGTAGTCATATGACTGGATGGGCATGGTCAATTTAGCAGTCCATTAAACAATACACACAAATTAAATTTTAATTTGTTTTGCTCCTGGGGGTGTTTTATTTGCTTTTGTTGGCATGTTCTTCTTTTGGTTGATTCTTCTTTTAACTAGATAGTTTTAAAAGTCATCTAGGAAGCCTTCATGCAGCCCAAGTGCTACTAGAGGCTGAGGGGGGAGGTCAAAAATGGGTCTCGTGGAGGCCCTGGGAGGCCAAAAACAGGGCTGTTTTTGGCCTCCCTGGCCTCCAGAAGATGGTGAAGGCTGGCAGGTGAGCGGGGTATGTGGATGGGGCAGCCTCGTGGTCCCATGTGAGCTGGATTAATGGCTTCGGTGGGCCATATCCAGCCCATTGGCCGTAGTTTGAGGACCCCTGATCTATGCTGATCTGGATGCTGATTTCTGGTGGAGAGATGCTTAGGTCCTTTTTGGGCTGAGTAATAGTGTCTTTTGCATTGTTAATGTCTATGTGTCTATTGATGGGTGATTTGTCACAGTGCCAGGCTTCTAGAAATTTCCTGGAATTTTTGGATTTCGCTTGGTCTAGGACAGGGATGTCAAACTTATGTTGTCATGGCGATGTCACATGACATCCGGACTGGCGGGGCCAGCATGTGACACATCAAGCCTGCAGGCCACGAGTTTGACAGCCCTGGTCTAGAATGGTCACATTTTCCTGATTGAAACTATGGTTAAATCTGTCTATATGCTGTGAAATGAAATAATTGTCCATTTTTGACCTGTAATTGGTCTTCGTGGATGTGTTCTGACACTGGCAGGCAGGCCACTAGAATATAAACTGACAGCAAACTGCACTCCTCATAGTACTGATGATGTTACCTTGTTTAGGTAATGAAACATTTGCAAGAAAACAAGCAAGTTCAGAGAGTACCAAGGACCCCTCTTGCTGCCTTGGCTCAACTAATTTGTTGAGATTGGTCATCATGATAAACAGTTCCAGCTGAAACATCTAGAATTCTTTCTGAGGCAAAGAAGGATTGGAATGGGAGCTGCCACGTTTTTCATGTAATTCAAACCAATTCTCACTGTGAAATAATTTTTATTAGAAAGAGGGGAAATAATCACCACAATTCTTACTTGGCCAGAACATAAGTGAAAACAGTATGAATGTATGAGCATGTGTGTTTAAATGTAAAACAGAGCATCAGCAGCTGAAAGAAGTAACTCTTGGCTATAAAACTGAAGAATCCAACAAATGAATGCAATATTAGTGACTCAAAAAGTGAAACTTCCCATGAACCGAGCTTGGAAAGATTCATAAAGTCTTCTTGACAACAACATGGACATTGCTTTCCTTTTGATTTCTTTCAGTATATTTTCAACTTCTTATTTAGCCCTGGGATGGGACACCACTAGGATATTCCAAGGGTGCAAGCTACACTGGGAAATTGAAAAATATCCTTAAATAAAGCAAAGCAAAATATCTTCCATATAATTATTTAAAAATTTCTGTCAATGCCAGGGAAATCAGGAGTCCAGGCAGTTCAAATTTATTGTAAGATTTAATGTAAGCTTCAGCTCGCTACAAGAATCTGAACTACTAACAGTCAAAGCAATTTGGCGTTGGATAAGGAATCCGCGGTGGATTGTGCATAGATCTCTTGTGGGCTAATAGGAACTCATAACTGATGATGCATTTAATCTCTCCCTTGGCTCAATTTAAGCATCTCCTACAACTCCACTGAATGCTACTACTAGGAGTTCAATCTGCTTGATATTTTGAGGCCAGACACAACCAGCTAGATCAGTAGTGGTGAACCTTTTACTTACCGAGTGCCGAAAAGTACACACTTTGCATATGCTATCCACACTTGTGTGTGGCTCCTCCATGTGTTCTGCATGTGCAACCACACCATCTGTGCATGCATGCAGTTTTTGCACATGCAATGCATGCGTGCTGTATGCAGGAACTCACACACACATGAAAAATCATGTGTGCATGCGTAGGAGAGATCAAAAAAGAAGCTGGATTTCCTGCTGCAATCGCATGTATGCACAGCGGAGGCCCGAAGATCAGCTGGGTCTCTGCAATCATGCATGTGTGCATGCGCAATCGCATGTGCATACTCAGCTGGAGGTAAATTGGCCAAAAACTTGTATGCCCAGAAAGATGGCTCTGCGTGCCACCTGTGACACCCATGCCATAGGTTCGCCATCACGAAGCTACATGATACAACTTTTTTAGATGAACACTCTATAAGCCTGCATCTCCCAAACCTTGCTTTGCAATACAAAGTAAGAATTCTATCATTTCTTACTTACACCTTTTTGGACTATAGTCCTTCTCATAACATTTAGTTGATGACAAGGACCATTTATCCATGAAAGCATTTGCCGTAATGTATTTGTCAATCATTAAGGTAAAAGATCCCAGCAAGTGGAAAATGAGCCTGAAGGCCAATTAAAAGTAGGCTCTTGCTAGAGTTTGGATGGGGTTCCAGAATTGTTGTTAAACTTCTGAGGACTTCCAGTAGTTTTGGACTTGCATTTCCCAACCTTGCGGTGAGATGTTGGCTCACAAATTTAATAAATAAATAAATAACTAATAAAACAAACCTGCTACTTTCTGTAGCTCCCATTGTTCTGTGGCCCCCAAAGGAGTCACAACTTTGCACAACTTTTCAGCATGCAACAAGACACCTACTCAAGCTGACAAAACCAGATGAGATGAAAGTTGTGCTGGCAGAGGGTTAACAGCATTAAGAGAGTACTGTGAAAAGAACATAGCCAACTGTTTCCTTGTTCTCTGCATTCTAATTATTATTCACTTTGTTGGATTGTAAAAATAATGTGCAGAACCCATGACACCAGCGTTTTGCTGCAGTTTTATAACTTTAAGAGAGTTGAGGGAAACCTTTTAGTGGCCTGAAGCTGCTTTTGTTATTTTTTTTTGATGGGCCCTAAAGCTGCAGTTGATGGGACACAGATAAAAATGGCTAAGATCCTGTCACATCCATGGAGCTGTTTTTTAAATCCTACCCTGCTTTGGGGAGGGATTAGCCATATTTTATTATTTAAACTTCAGCTTTCAGGTGTCATCTGCCTCAAAATGGGCAGGAAAACGAATCACCGAAACACCGATCTTTGGAAGTGGTACTTAAAGGACCTCTCAGAACTACAAAAATGGATGCCAGATAATCCTGTGCCTAACAATGTCTTAAGATAATCATTTTCATGTAAATGTTAGATTCGTCTTTCTACTAACAGATCAGAGGTGCAACTGTGGAACACGTGGTCTGGATAGAAGGGGCCATTTAAATTATTTTCATTCTCTTCTATGCTGTAATATAGATAGTCCTTGACTTACAACCATTCATTTAACGAAAGTTAAACTAGCACTGGAAAAAAAAAGTATTTTTTTCATACTTTTTTCAAATTTTTCATACTTAATGACCGTTGCAGCATCCCCATGATCACACGACCAAGATTCAGATGTTTGTCAATTGGCATGTATTTATGAGGGTTGCAATGTCACGTGATCCCCTTTTGCAACCTTCTGACAAGCAAAGTCAATGGGGAAGCCAGGTTTAATTAACAACCATGTCACTAACTTAACAACTGCAGTGATTCACTTAACAACGGTGGCAAGAAAGGTTGTAAGATGGGGCAAAATTCACTTAACAACGGTCTTGCTTAGCATTGGAATTTTGGGGCTCAATTATGGTCATAAGTCAAGGAATACTTCTAACGTCCACACTTCACTATAAATAATCCAGATGAGAGGGGGTAAAATGTTGTAACATACTTGCGGGAAAATGATGATCTTTTGTTTCCAGAACCAGCAGACATGTGGACTTCGGGAGCTGAAATGCTTCCTGTACTGCTCGACGAACTAAAATCAGCTTCACTTCCTGAAAAAGGAAAAAGGAGGAATAAATTTGATGGAAATTCTAACTCAAAGTTTAACGTTCGACATGCAAGCCTCACTATGAATCACCACCATCATCCTGCCTGGCTTGAAACTTTCCCATCCTGCAATTTGCAAAACTGGAAGGGCAGATCCCATTTTCAGATATTTTAACGTTTCCCCAGGAGTAAAGAGCCAAGATAAAAATAGCTCTCCTACAAGTTAAAACGATTAAGAAAACAAATAAGTGGTTTCTTTTTCATGGTTATGAGCCGCCCCGAGAATATTTTTGTTTGACGAGAAGTCTACTGTAATTTAAAAAATATTTTAATTCATTTCTTGAACTTGAAAGCAATTTCTTTGCTTGGGTCCCTTTTATTTAGTAGGAATAATGGAATCAACTGACAGGCTAAAGCAACTGGTGATTTACAAGAGCTGTTCCCAAAGAGACAGTCCCTTAAAAGAATCCAAAGTGTTCCTAACCTGAAAAGGACTTCTTTTTAGATATTGAGGAGTTTCCAGCTGGGAGAGAAATCATGCTTGGCACTAGCTTTTTGGTGATTCTTTCTTTCCTGTATGGCCCCCACCCCCATTGGTTATTCAGTTTCATTTCTGGAACATTTTCCCAAGGAACTCTGGATCTAAGCCCAAAGCTGCAATCAAACTGAAATTTATATTATGTTTTCTGCTATGGTTGATTAAGATTTTCTTTGCCCAGTGTCTTGGTTTTTTTTCCTTCCCCTATTGCTTTTATATGTTTCAGGTTTTACAGCTTTTAGCCACCCATTCAAGCTGACTTAGATGGGTTGGAGGCATATAAATACCCATAATAAATAATTAAATATCTACTTGATTCAGAAAGGGCAGCCTGTGGCATCCCGTCCACTTCCAGCTGTTTAAAATAACAACCCCCAAATTCAGAGGTAAAACATTTAACTAATACCATTTTTTTAGAGCTTATAAAAAAAAAAGGATAATGTAGGCACATCAAATCTCCACTGTGCTTGCCATAACTTTTTTAAAAACAACCCAAACAAGTAACAAAGGCACATGTTCTTCCTCTACTGATGTCACTGCGTCATTGCCATGGCCCATTGCAAAGGGTGAATGAATGTCACATAACTCTGACTTCATAGTATAGTCTTAAAAGTGTTCTTTGGAAGATTGCTTTTTTTGTATTAAATTAAATGGAATGGAGCCAGAGGCTTGTTGTTCTGGCTGCAGCTAATATCTCAATCTCTTCAGTGGACTACCATGAATAAGAAGATTCCTGATAGTAATAGAATAAAAGTTGGATCTCCCTCTAATGAGCTTCCTGTAGACAAAGGATCAGGGAGAATTGACTCATAGAACATAGAATACATAGGGTTAGAAGGGAGCTTGGAGGTCTTCTACTCCAACCCCCCCCCCCCCCAATGGTTCTACAATCTCTTTTTAAAAACCTCCAGTGATGGAGCTCCCACAACTTCTGGAGGCACACTGTTCCACCAATTAATTGTTCTAACTGTCAGGAGATTTCTTTTTAGTTCTAGGTTGGATCTCTCCTTGATAAGTTTCCATCCATTACTTCTTGTTCTACCCTCTGGTGCTTCGGAGTGTTAGAAGAAATATCCATGTGGATTCAGTTCCAAGTGGGGAGAAAGACACTGGAAACATGGAGGCTGCTTGGAAGGATGGTTTTATTGGTGAAGCAGGATTGAAGTTCCAGGTGAAAAAAGGGCTGAGATGCTGAGAGTCCCTGGGTTTTATACCCTCTGTAATAGTTTGAATTTGGGCTTGTATTCTGATTGGTTGTCAAGACTCCCATGGTGCCATACAAGGGTAACTTTATAGGTTGTCTTTTGAATCCCAAGCTTGGTTGAATGATGTAATCTTCCAAGGGGCCCATGTGGAGAGTTGGGCAATCTTTGGGCTAAGAGGCTTTTAAATTGCAAATAAAACTAGCTCAGTCTATTGTCTTCCAAATAAGGATCTGCTGGTGGGGGCAGGGGGCTAGGGCTGAATTTCTGTTTTAAGATTTCATTTTTCTGTTTCTCTTTTAGGGGAAATATTCTGCCTTTTAATATTTTCATTTTTCTAGGAGACGAGTAGGTGTTAACTTCCAACAGGAGAATAAGTTGGCTCCCTCTTCTCTAGACAGCCTCTCAAGTACTGGAAGACAGCTATTATGCCACCCCCACTACTCCTTCTCTTTATTAGACTACTAGACATACCTCATTTCTTCTAACATAATATCATTCAGCCTAACCATCATGTCATTCATTGCTCTTTGGAATGAAGAAACCTATCTGCTGTGAGATGCAATGTGATAAAATATTAATTTTAATTTACTGAATTGACTAACTGATAGGGGTTAACTACTGAGCTAGAAAAGAATATACCAGAGTTAAAATGTCCCAGCAAAGGATACAAATACAGTCAGAGAGACTTCTATGTATACGGGATTTATACTACATAACTTGGAAAAATATTATAGTGTGATCACATGGGAAAAATGTTCAGTAATGCAGAAGAACAAGAAAAGTAAACAAGCAGGCTTGAAAGCTATGCTCTGGGTCAACCTTTTGGTTATTTTAGAATAAACAACAGATTATGTAAAGTGTTTATAGGTCCAGTTTCATATTTATGTTGGCTCAAAGTTTTCCTAGATTGTTAAAGAGAAAAAGACGTGCTAAAATACTGTGTTTTTCTTCATGAATCACAATGCTTTCAGTTTGAACTAGGAAAAAAATATAACAGAGGGGTTGGGCAGAATATTTTTTTCTTAATAATCAATACAGGTAGTCTTCAACTTATGACTACAATTGAGCCCAAAATTCCTGTTGCTAAGTGAAACATTTGCTAAATGAGTTTTGCCTCGTTTTGTGACTTTTTCTCGCCACAATTGTTAAGTGAATCACTGAGTTGGTAAGTTAGAAACACGGTTGTTAAGTGTCGCTGTCAGGGGTCGAAGAAACATCTCTGCAATAATCAAAACTCCAAGGCCGTATTATTCCTCAAAGCACAGATTTATTACAGATATATTGGCACATCCGGGGGAAACCCGAATCTGGATTCCGACATTTTCCCCTCCCAAATTAAAGTTGTCATTTATCCCCCCCAAGGAGTCACATGCAACTTTCTCCTCCAATCGCACTACAGGTCACCCTCAAACATTCCCTCCACAGGTGTTGATGAAACGACCTTGGTTTTCACGGGAAAGAATGTTATTTTGATATCATTCCAAGCAACTATCTAGCCTTCCTTCCCCCTCCCATTCCCACAGCTTAGTGTAGCAGCCCCAAAAGGAAATGAAAGACAAGAGAGAGAAAATGAAAGTACAGGGGGAAAAAATCCAACAGACTCTTTTGGGGTTGACAGAAACTAGTTTCGTCATTGACTTTGCTTGTCAGAGGTCACAAAAGGTGATCACATGACCCCTAGACCAGTGATGGTGAACCTTTTAGAGGCCAGTGCCCAAACTACAAGGCATGGGTGCGTGCTGGAGACCCAAACACCAGCTGGCCGGCGGGAGGCAGGGCATCACAACACAGGCCGCTCTGCAAGAGGCGCAATCTTTTTCTTTTGTGAGCTTCTGTTACGATGGCAAGAAACGCCACAGAGAAACGCGGTGGAGCTAAGCTGGGGTGATGGTGTGAGTGCCCACAGAGAGGGCTCTGAGTGCCATCTATGGCACACATACCATAGGTTTGCCACCACTGCCCTAGACACTGCAACCATCATAAATATGAGTCAGTTGCTAAGTATATGAATTTTGTTCATGCGCCCATGGGGATGCTGCAACAGACATGTGTGAAAAAAGTCATGTCACTTTTTTTAGTGATGTAACTTTGAACAGTCACTAAATGAACTGTTGTAAGCCAAGGACTACCTGTAAAGCATAACAAGAAGCTCTGGGGCAGCTTTATCTATCTCACCTTTTCCTGTTGTCTCGAGGTTTCAGAAACACTCTTATATTAATTTATTTTCTACGTGCATAGCTGCACCCTTTGCTCTGCATGCCCTCTTCTCAGTTTTAATACTCCTCTTACTTTAATTTCCTACTAGTTTTATGATGCCACCAGAACAGAACATGGGAATTGATTTTTGTCTTTGTAACAATCACACCGGGGCCCAAAAAGATCAGCGAATTTTCACCATCAAAATCTCTCATCATTTCTGAGCAATTTCCAGAGGTAGCTTCTTCAAACTGCGAAGATGAGACCTTACACAGAAGATAACTTAAACAACATTGGTCTCTTCTGCTTACATTTGGGATTGTGTGTTTACTCAAGGTTTCCAGAATGGGGAATGGGGAGGGGAGAAACTCTTCACAAAAAGAAAAAGCCTGTAAGATTCTCTTGTAAAGGGATGTGTAATTTATGTATTCTGTGGAGCATAATTTTATCCTGGTGTCTCCATGGAGACAGATCGCTTAGTAACTCCTCACATCAGAATAACTGGTAAGCAAACCTAGCCATAGCAACCGCCTTAACTAAAAAGTAGCCTATCAGCAATTGTGTATTCTCATGAGTAGCAGTGCATCCCATTATTATGCTCTGCAGGCTAACTTCATCAAAAGGCCCACATTCCCTTTGAGGAAAGTGCTAGGGAAGACAAAGGACAGAGCAAGCCAAAAGAACCAGGCCAATAGTAACAGGCTGCCTGTTAGGGGCTAATTAATCTATTTTATTTGTTCTCCATGCAACTGGTGATTAGTGGCTGCAGCAATGTCCTGGAAGAAACACAAGTAAAATAAGGGTTAAACAATCATCTATAATGTATATATCAAGCTCTGATGTCTGTTTGGCCAGTGGTGGAATTCATTTTTTTTTTAACTACAGGTTCTGTGGGCGTGGCTTGGTGGGCGTGGCTGGGAGGGTCATGTGACTGGGTGGGAGTTTCTGTAAGCAGAGCAATACAGATTAGGCTAGAAACAACACCAGAATGGTTTTTTCCTGCCTTCCTTACATGATTAATCCTGTAAAGTGAAAAAACAAAAACAAAAGGAGATTTCTTCTTACAACCGGTTCTCCAAACTGCTTAGAAAATATTCTACCGGTTCTAGTGAACCTGCTAGAACCAGCTGAATTTCACCTCTGTGTTTGGCCCTCTGAAGGTCTTGAGTTCTCTAGATTTAAGGGCATGTCTACTGAAAGGACAAAGAATCATTGTAATTCCAATATAAAGACTATTTATCAATAGTGTCTTCCCTCTGTTAGTCAATTGCCTATTTAGGAAAGAGAAGACAATCTAGTAAGCACAAAAAAGGCCCCTAGTAGCACAAGCCTAAAGACAAATGCTTTAGAACTGAATGTCCGTTTTGGCTTAAAAGCTGCATTTGGCCTTTAAATGCAAAATTTGATTAGATTAAAGTTAAATTTCAGTTAAGATTACTGTTCCTTAGTCAAGTATTAAATATGTTTTCCTGCTTTAGCATTTTAAAATTTATTATTTGGCAGCACTGTTTGGAAGTCTCTGGAGGAAACACCACAGCTTTAGGGCAAGTTCTAAGGTTTCTGGAGGCTGTGCCTCAAGGAATTTGTGTACAAAATAATGATTGAATTATTTCCTTGCTATAAGATTTTGAATAAAAGGCAAAAGAAGGGGACAAGAATAGCAACCCACAAAAAGGAAAAAAAGAAGAAAGGAAGAAGAAAGAACATTAATTTAATGAGATATCATCAATAAATATATGTGGTCCTTGTTTAAGGGCTACTTGTTCAGTGACTATTCAAACTTGCAACTACACTGAGAGAGTGATAGTTATGTCCAGCCAACAAAGTTCCAGTCATTTCAGAAACCTATGATCACATGATCAGAATTTGAAATGTTCCCTGCTGCAAGCACAAGCAAAGTCACTGGGGAAGCTGGCAGGAAATCAGAAGTAGTGAACATGTGAGAAAAATCCCAAAAGAAGCAATGGCCAACCCTTCCTCTCTTTTTTTTTTTGGCATAGGACTTATATTACAGTGTTTCTCAGCCTTGACAACTTTAAGATATGTGGACTTCAACTCTCAAAATTCCCCAGCCAGCTATGCTGTATTCTGGGGGTTGAAGTCCACATGCAGGGAATTCTGGGGGTTGAAGTCCACATGCAGGGAATTCTGGGGGTTGAAGTCCACATGCAGGGAATTCTGGGGGTTGAAGTCCACATATCTTAAAGTTGGCAATGTTGAGAAACACTGGTATAGTGTGACAGCTCCTTTCCCTGCCTGGGCTAGAAAGTCTCCAGGGAGGGGAGAAGAACTGGTGTGCTCTGCAGTCTGTGCCAGACAAAGAAAGTGGTTTATGACCCTTATTGCCAGCTTCTCTGTTGATATTCTGAGGAAAGATTGCAAATGGTGGTCACATGATTTCAGAGCGCTTGGAAACTCATTGTAAGTACTAGAGCGTTGCCAAAAGCCCAGATTCCAATCACGTGCCTGTGTGAGCATTACAACAGCCTTAATTTTGAGCATTGGTTGTAAATCCTTTCACTCAGCACCATCATAATTTCTAAGGGCTGCTGAATGAACAGTCATAAGTTAAGGACTACCTGAAAAAGAGAGATTGGCAAAAGCCTCTCTTAACTTTCACCAAACATACAGTGAACAGTGAAAGAAAGCTGACCACCTCTCTGTATTAATGGATTCCATGGTAAAATTATTTTTACTGTCACAAAGTTTTTTTCCCATTGTTCCATGAGAATTTGCCTTCCTGTATCTCAAACACATTGCAGCTACGGTAGTCTTCGCTTAGTGACGGCTTGTTTAGAAACCATTTGCAGTTATGAATATTGATGAAAAAAATAACTTTGCAATCTATTTTTGCTGTTTATGACCTTTGCTGAAGTAAGATCCTTAATACAGCAGTAGCATTTAGACTTATATACCACTTCATAGTGCTTTACAGCCCTCTCTATATAGTTTACAGAGTCAGAATTGCCCCCAACAATCTGGTCTTCATTTTACTGACCCTGGAAGGATGGAAGGCTTAGTCAACCTTGAGCCAGTCAGGATCAAACTCCTGGTAGTGGGCAGAATTCACCTGTAATACTATATTCCACTCACTGAGCCACCATGGCTCTTATATAGTCACAGTTTCATTTAAGGATTGTTTGGCTTAATGATCAATTGCTGGTCTCAATTGTGGTCACTAAATGAGAACAACCTTTATTTCAAATGTAGTGAATTGAATGGAACAAGGTGAAAGTTATCTGCTTTATTCACATACTTCTGTGGAACTAACTTTATCATCAATAATTTGAGCAGTGCCTTAAACATTTACTCCAGTTTCCTTCCTGAGAAACACCTGAACCATGGGCTTATACACTCCAGAAAGCTGGTCTTTGTCAGGAAGGAAAGTGGAAGGAATGTTTAAGGCACTGCTCAAGTTGATAGTGATAGAAACATATGGATAAGAGATGTCTGATCACACATCTAGATTTTACTCTGCATGCGATTATCCAAAACATTTAACGGAAAAAATAAGTGGAAGTGAAAATGAGTGAACATTTCTCGGTAACAGCTTAACCATTAAATGAAAGCTATCTTTGAAATCTTGTTAAGAATGAACAATGCAGGGTTTTGGTAGGTGTGCTGCAAAGCTATTATCTCCAAACAGTCAATTATCCCCATGACAAGGCCTCTATTCAACTGAGCACATTCTGTATTTAAGCAACAAACATTATTTGTACCAGATTGCTGATCTCTGCAGCTGAGAACAAAAAGCAGCAATCCAAGCACAAATTTTAAAATGTCAATTTCTGCATTTTTTTTTTAACTAAATATTTTCCCAAGAATAGAATGGGATGCTCTTGAATCAAGCATCAAGTGTACCATAGCATCCTACAGACTATAAATTCTTTCTGCAAATAAATAAAAGATCACAGTTCTTACATAAAAAGGTGCCATGATTGTTTAATTGATCTAAAAGTGGTTAATAGCCTTTCACATTCAGGGGATTGTTTTCAATTCATTTGAAACTTCCAGTCTGCAGCAGTATTTGCTAGTATCATAACAAAACATTTTGGGTTGTTTGGATTCACCTTATTTAGAATAAAACCCCACATCTCCTTAATTTCAACAGATCTACCCTAAGAATGACAAAATATGGCTTTAATCAGGTCAAAAGACTGCAATGTTATGAAGTTAAATTCATCAGATATTACTTTTGAGAAGATATACACAGAATTGTGCTGCAAATGACAGAGTGGTAGGATAATTACTTAATAAACGTGCACTGCACAGTATTTTATTTTTCCTACCAGTTTTGTCATCAGAGATCTTCTAATGTTAATTTATAGTGAAGACCTGTCTGACATTTCATAGAGCTCACCTCATCAGAAATATCCATATTAATCGGTTGAGTTCAGACATTCACACAATGAGACAAAAATGTGTTTACTGCTTTGCAAAAAAACCAAAGTGCTACATGTATTGCAGGTGGAAGGATACCTTTCAGAATAGCCAGATACTTCATCCATGCCCCAGGTCCTTTTTTGAGGAATACAGGATATGGACTATCTATAGGATGTCTCAAGATGTTTGGACTGGATAGCCAGAATTAACCTTGGTAAGGCAGTACCTGATGTAACCTGGTGGCATTCCATTAAGGATCTTAATGATCGGCATTCCAAATTTCACCCAGAAGCTTGTGAATAACCTCAAAGTTGCAGAGGATTATGAATAACCTCAAAGTTGGTTTTATCTGATATTGGTTGGATTTCACCAGTTTATCTGGCCATCATATTCTGGACCATTTGTAGTTTACAAGTAATTTCCAAAGGGGTTTTTACATGGAACATATGAGTCTAAATACCTGGAGACTGAGATATGAATTATTGACACCAAGGCTGTAATCCAGATTCAGGTAGGGTGGCATAGTAGCTAAAGTTGAGCAAAGATCCTTTGACTATCACTTCCTTTTACTGTTGTGATACCAAGAGGTATTATGTATTACCACCCTCATAAATGCCATAAAAAGTTGAACTGGTGTATGAAAGTTGTTAGAATTTAGATTAGATGAAACAAGCTCAAACTAAATCCTACCAAGACCAGGTTGGTTTTGGTCACTGAACATCTCAGCAATCAAAATCTCTTGGTATCACAACAGCATTTAAACCTTACCTTATAATATTAAGAACAGATTTCAAGCACTGCCTTTTTGCTACCCAATTTCTTCTTTTTTAAAAAAAATCCCAGCACCATTCATAATACAGTATGTATGCTTCATTCTGTATGTCATTTCCAAGTAGATCTTTATTGAAAGAATACTTTAAACAAAGTATGATGAGCACCAAAGCACACCGTTAAACCCAAAGGCTCTTTCTAAATTACAAAGATCCAGAAGATTACAAATATGTATACATGCAAACTCTTTTTGATTTGCTATAAATGAATTTTATGGCTATAGTTCAATAAAGTTTATCTTGCAAGGAGACAAACAAATACGTATTTTTTTTAAAAAAAAATATGTAGTTCTTACCTGGCTTTATGAGGTTTGTCTTTGCTTCCTTTTTATATCGAGCTGGCTGATGAGTTCCATCTGCCACTGTTCCTGAATTAAATTTCTTTCTGGCATAGTCTCCCCCATCACTGCCTGTACAGAAAGTGATTGGATTGTTTCCTGTATCTGGTGGAGTCTTAATCGGAGATACTGATTGGCTACTGGGGCAGCCTGTGTCATCTGAAAAAAAGAGAGGGGAAAAAGTTATTTGCTGGGGTATCTCTCTCTTCCTTCTCTTCCTCTCTCCCAGCTGTACTCTGTAAAGGCATTCTGTAAAGCAGCGAAGCATGCAGTCCTGGCTAGGGTTGAATGCCTTTTTCTTTTCAATGGAACATTGCTGTGTCATCATCTGATAAGTATTTTTTTATGCCCCACAGCAGTAGCTTCTAGTTCACCCATGTTCGAACTATGCTCTCCAACATAGAGGGACAAAAACAAAGTCCCCATCAGCACCAAATGTCAGGCAAGGGCATTCATTTCCCACCTCACTCATTCAAAACAGGGTATTATGGTATGGAGAACAGGAAAGGGAAATATGTGCCTAGGTTCACACCAACCAAAGACTTCTCAAAGAACCAATCCCTGGCTTCGTGCGATGTGTACAACCAATGGTGTGAGAAAACACACCGGGGATGCCACCAAGACAAGCTGACAAGTTTGAAAAGCTGTGATAAACTGGGACGTGGCATGAAAACAATACAGAGAACCAGCCTCTGGCTACAAATAGTCCAGTGAGCAAGATTAGCCACACAGCAACCAGGGTCAGAAGTCCAACAAGCCGGGTTAGCCCCACAGTAGCCAGGGCCAGAATTTCAGTGAAGCAGGTAACCCAGGCAACCCCCACAAAACAGATCACAACAAACTCCAAGGCTTTGGAAATGTCACATGAGGTTCCACTGACTCAAACTTAGTTCCTGACAAATGCCCTTCCCACTGGCACCTCCTTATCTCTCAGTCTCCAGGTGTGCCTTGTGAGATGGGGGCGGGGCATTCTCTTCCCTCGTAGCCAGTTTGATCTGCATTGGTCATGCCTTCTCTCTTCCCTATGTCTTCTTGGATCAGGAGGGGATAATTCGTTCCAAAAGGAGGATGCCCCCGCAGAGAAGGCTCGAACCCTTGGTGCTGCCAGACGACAACATCCAGGCAATGGCACCTCAAGGAGGCCCGCCCTGTGGGAACGCACTGGCTGGCAGGAGGCTGATGGTGGCAACAGACAGTCCCGTAAATACCCGGGTCCCAAGCCATGGAGCACTTTAAAGGTAAGAAGAAACACCTTGAATTGCACCCGGAAGGCCACAGGGAACCAGTGCAGCTCATGCAAGAGAGGCGTAATATGGGAGCTCCGAGGAGCCCCCAAAATCACCCGCAGCTAGAACTGATAGTAAATTTTCTAAGCAGTTCTGAGAACCGGTCGTTAGAAGAAATCTTTTGTTTTTTTCCACTTTACAGGGTTAATCCTGTAAGGAAGGCAGGAAAAAAACATTCTGGTG
>JAEANM010006323.1:0-18705 GCA_017656035.1 Myanophis thanlyinensis | reverse complement strand
TATTCCATAGAATTAAAAATTACTAATAAAAATTCTAAAAATTTATCAAAAAATTAAAATTTAATAATTAAAAATTATTATACTAAAATTATTAGTAAAATGTTTTTACCATATACAGAACCAAATTTTGGAGCAATAGTAGGGCTCCTTACCTGCATCCAAAGGAAGTCTCCCATAAATAAAGTAGAGAGTAGAGGGAGATTTTTAGAGGTACCAAAGCCATAAGAGGAAAGAGGAATTGGTAAAAGGCAGCTTTTCTACATTGGGAGACTTTTCTCAAGGACTCATGATGTCACCTGATCCAGAATAGTTAAACATATTGACAACATTATTGTGCAGTTGCTTATTTAGGTTGTTGCTGTGTTTTGCTTCTGCTAACAGTAGTCTTGCAATCTGCTTGCTTATTCCCCTACAAACGCCTACAAAAGCCCTTTCCATATTAAAGGGTATAAATATGCCATTGGAATTGCCATCACTATCACACCATACTTTTTCTCCCTTCCTGTTTAGATACTGACCAAATAGACTATATGTTAAGAAAAATAAACTCTATATTTTGCAATACTTTTCTTTGTTAGGATCACTTTTGTCTCAATTCCACTCTGACTGCAACCTCCAACAAATTGTCACTATTGTATTACTTGGGGCTATGGGGATTATGGTATTATGCTCTCAGAACAAAGAATGTGTCAGAACTACCACCACAGTTGCCTTTTGCTTCAGTGCCAGTCTGCCATGAGCTATTTGTGGGGGGGGGGGGGGAGGAGGAGACAAGAGATGGAAGGGAGGATCCCAGTTCACTGTTCCTGCAGGAAACTTAAGGACAATCACCCATGAAGGAATGTAGCCACATACCAAGGATGACCATTCCAACAATATCTAGTCTGAATATGATTGGACAATCAAGGGCTAATGGGGGAGAGAATCCTGGGAAGGGGCAATTATGCTTGGGAATTTGGGACATGAACCTTAGATCTGGCTTTGCCTTATTATACTACAGTTGATCTTTAGTAAAGACTATGTTTCTCCTAAAATGGAGTCATAGATCATTCTTGCTTAGGATTTGAGGCAGGTGTGAAAGAATAACTACACAGAAATGGCAGGAAGCTCACAAATACAACAGAAGAGTTTTATATGAATATAAACTATCATGTGCATACATTATCAGTGTGTGACAAAGCATATGAATGAGCATATTGCTGATAATGAACAGATAAATCGCTACCAACCAAACATATTGCGAATCTCTGCAGGTCTCTACTTCATTATAATTGTTTACTTATTACATAATATGCACGATAAGATAAAATGCAGGAATTATTCATAGAATAAAAGGCACAAGCTTGCCACTTTGCCTTACCTGGGCATGGAGGGTCACTTGGTGGGAGCTCCTGTAAATCCTGCTCAATCCTTGCCAAAGGAGCACAAAGTGATCTTTGCTGCTACAGTTAAGATGTGGTATTAAACTTATGCAAAGCTCTTCACAAGCTGCAAGCTGTTCTGAATAAACCTGTCTTTTGCAAATGACTAGTGGTACTTTTGTCAATACCGACGGGGTTCAAGTAGTGCTCTACCATGTTTTCCCCAAAATAAGCCCTATCCAGAAAATAAGCCCTAGCTGGATTTTTACACATGCGCCCAATATAACCCCTACCCCCCCCAATAACCCCTAGTTGAGACTCCGCCAACTCTTTCACCTAGTTGGCACGAGGTGAGCCCAAGTGCACAGGTAAAAATCAAGCTGGGATGGAGTTGTGGGGATGGAGTTGCCCATGTGGGGCTGTCTAGGAAAGGCTTCTGCAGTCGAGAAATGTGTTCCAGATTGATGCATGGGGTGCTCCGGCCTCTGTTTCACTGTCAGAGGCCTTTCTGCATCAATCCGGAGCTTGTTTCTTGGCTGCAGAGGCCTTTCCTGAAGGCTTCTGACAGCAAAATGAGGCCCGGAGATGCCACTCATGTCAATCTGGATCTTGTTTCTCAGCTACAGAGGCCTTTCCTGAAAGCCTCTGATGACAAAATGGAGGGTGAAAATAAGACCTAATGCCTTTTTTGAAGAAAAAAAATAAGATCAGGTCTTATTTTGGGGGAAGCATGGAGGTTGTTTTGGGATTGCATTCAAAGTGCATATTACTATTAGAACTACATTTATTTCCTTTTGCCACAGTCGTTCTATTTCTATTTCTAGGTATTTTGTATTTTGTTATCTTCTCTGGTTCTTTCTCTTCTATTCTGCTGTCTCCAGGTACTGCCAGTTCAGTATCCAGATTTTTTTTGTCTTTCTTATTGACAGTTCTTAAGTCTAGGGTATTGTTAATGTCTACTTGTTTACTGATGGCTAATTTGACAGAGTGCCAGGCTTCTAGAAATTCCCCGGTATTTTTGGACTTGGCTTGGTCTAGGATGGTCACATTTTTCCAATTGAAACTATAGTTATGTCTGCCTGTATGCTGCAAAATTAA
Source organism: Myanophis thanlyinensis (assembly GCA_017656035.1). NCBI lineage: Eukaryota > Metazoa > Chordata > Lepidosauria > Squamata > Homalopsidae > Myanophis > Myanophis thanlyinensis. Next base: position 16,246 of record JAEANM010006323.1, on the reverse strand, counting down.
AGTTTTCATCATGTCTTCTAAGTGCTAGTTGGTGTTCATGAATGCATTCTGCCAGTCTTCTGCCTGTCTACCCTACATAGTGATTGTTGCAGTCAGTACACTATGGCGTAAATTACTCCTGTTTTTCTTCTGGGATTGATGGATATTTTGCTTTGCTTAGGATGTTTTGAAGGGCTTTAATTGGCTTGGGTGTTACTCTGATTCCATGTGGTTGTAGTAGTTTGTTCGTGGTTTCTGAGATATTTGTGATGTATGACAGTGTAATTCTTTTTAGGGTTTGTGTTGGTTGTCCTGCATTGGGTTGAATGGTCCAGGGACTAAAGACCCAAGCACCTTTCTACCAGCAATCACACCCAGATTAGCCTAGATTAATTCCAAGATTAACATCAGACTAACAATCAAGTAAACAATACTGCCATCAAGAAACTCCCAAAGAAGCCAACAGTAAACAGCCCAACCAAAGAATCTCTAAGGCAACCCCCACCCATACTGACTGGGTAAGCCACTAGAATATAAACTGACAGAAAACCACATTCCTTACTAGCAATGATGATGTCATCTAGTTTGGGTAATGAAATGTCTGCAAGAAACCAAGTAAGCTCAGAGAGCATCCAGAACCCCTCATTTCAACCCTGAGCTACAAACAGTCTCCTTTATTGGCTTGGTCTAGTGCAGCTAGACTTAGCCTTTCGGTCTCTTTTTTTCAATTTTCCAGTTCTTAATTATTGCCAGGTCTTATTATCTGCCTCACCGGCTTTTTTTGTTTTTTAATGTACTGGCCATGTAATACTTTGTCTTCCAATTTTTTTATTCATTTGTTATTTTTTTTTGTATTGCAGTTTCACCTCTGCAGTATCCAGTAAGCCTTTCTCGTGTACTAGCTCCATTGCTTTTTCTTCACTGTCCTTCAGATATTCTTCGAATGCCCTTTTTCTTCTTCACTGTTAATATTGTGGTTTGCTGCATTGATACCCAGATGTTCAGACAGAATCTGGTATTTTATCTACCCATCAAGTGCTTCCCAAGAACCTGGGATAGGCAGATGTTGATGTTTGATGGCATTATTATTATTTAAATTTAATTTAGTGTGCTCAATTTTTTGTGTACTGGCTGGAGAACTCTCAGAGTTGATGTCCACCCACCTTCAAGCTGCTAAGATTGAGAAATACTGGTCTATAAAATTATTGTAGAATTTAATTATTGTTGTTTGCCGATTCTTTTCTACTTCTGAAATCACAATAAAAATGTGCCGCTTTCAAAGCCTACACATGTAAGCAAGAATTACATAGACTTTAATGTTAGAATTAGGGGTAAATACTGACTCTCTGAAGCAGTGGTGAAATGCGACCTGGTTGCATCGGATCTCCCAAACCGGTAGCGGCGATTTGAATTTGGCCTCGCCCATCCGCTCCTGCCCTTTCCTGTTCTGTAGCAGCCTAGTTTTCTTTTTTACTTAATCAGTGCAGATCAGCTGTTTGGCATACCTCCGAAACTTTCCTAGTCATCCTGGCTGCCTCTGGTGAATATAAATTATTTTTTAGCAGCCGTGTGGTAGGCACACATGTGCACGCACCGAACTGGTAGCAAAACCAGTTGAATTCCACCACTGCACTGAAGCTGCAAGAGGTATTTACAACTCTCATTTATTAGTGAACTCATCAAAACAAACTATTTTGAATCACTTCTTCTAGCACTTCCGACTACCTATAATCAGTTGCCATTTTTGAGATAAACGAACAACAGACTCTTTCTCATGTTCTGGTTATTTATGTTCTTTCATTACTTTCCTTGCCTCCTTACCAATCTCTCATAACAACCATTTAAATTGTATTAGAAATACAACAAACAAAACTTTGAAAAGAAAGTGGAAGAAAGTAATAAGATGCTAGAATGATGAACCACAATGGAAAACCTCAACTAGTAAGGACTCCTATAAAAATAGTGTCATTAATAAAGGATATTCTATTATTACTTCCTAGGATTTTATAGAAACTACATACCTTGTCACTAATAAGAGACTTAATTAATCCCAAACTACACAAATGTAACCACTACTCGATTGCTTTAATTAAACTAATCTCCTAATTACTCATCCTTCTTCCTCTTGGAGCTAAAACTTATTTTACTCTAATGAGATTACAGACAAGAAAAGCAAGGCATGTTAAAATACATAAGAGAATGATCTATTTTTAGGAAAACTGCATTTCAAAATGAGATAAATTTTAAAAAATTATGAATTGATGTAGTGGCAATAATTGTGTGTATGTGTGTGTGTGTGTGTGTGTGTAAACCATAATTCAAATGAAAATGTTTTCAAACTATTAATATTCATATTGTACTTTTTTTTTCTCCCTAAATATTCCTTAATTTCCCTGTCTCTTCGGAACTGGTCCTATCTTCAGCTAGTATAACATTCTCCTGAACTTAGAATCTGTATTTGAATGAAGTTACACATTTTTTTTCTATTTGCTATACAAAAATATAGTTACATATCTAAATGTAAGTAGGTATCTAAATATATATATTTTAGTACACAATTACAATATCTTCATCAGCTTTCCTAACTGTTCAACTCTTATAATTGCATAGCCAGCATTATTTCCTGATACTGAGATGAAATCTGAAGAGTATCAAATTAGGAAAAGTTAATGAACTACAAAGAAATGTCACTTCAGAAATAGTGCATTCTAAATGATCAATAGATTATCACAGTAGGCCAGCGATGTCAAACTCAAGGTCCAGCACCCAGATCTGGCCTGCAGGGTGCTTAAATCTGGTCCGCAGGACTGCCCTGCTAACAGTGAAGGACCGGCCCACAGTGCCTCTGCCAGCAAAAACAGAGCTCGGAAAGGCTGCATGCAGCCCTCCTGAGCTCTGTTTTCGCCAGCAGAGGGTTGCAGGAGGCCACTGCACCAAAAACGGAGCTCGGAAGCCCATTTTTGCTGGCCAAGCACTTGGTTCACCACAGGCATCAACATGAGTGACAGTGAGCTGGCCACGCCCACCCCAGACCCCAAGATCAAACACAACCCTGATGCAGCCCCCAATGAAGTGACACCCCTGCAGTTGGGTATCCAACATATTCAAACATAGCATTAGTAATTTGTATTGAATAAATAATTGAAAATAAAATTCATTTACCATATTTTTTGGACTATAAGATGCACTTTCCAATCCCCCCCAAAAAAGTGGGTGGAAATGTCTGTACATTTTGTAGATGGTTGGATCTGCCTCCCGGAATACTGCTGATCAGCTGTTCTAGCTGCCGAATGGCGGCGGCAGCAATTGGTGGCAAAAGGGAGGTGGTGAACAGGTGGCAGAGAACAGGCAGCAGCAATTGGGCAGTGATGAATGGGCGGCGGCGAATGGGCAGCAATCCCCGCCACATAGAACAGCTGATCGCCGGTATTCCTGGAGGCCAATCCAAATGCCAATCAGCTGTTGACGAGCCAGGTGCTGGGGCTGCAATAACATGCTGAAGCTGACCAGGCTGTTTGATGCAAGGATGCTTGCCAGATGAATATGAATGGATGCTGGGAGGCAGCTGCAGATTTTTTTTTTCTTCTTGTTTTCCACCTCTAAAGCTAATGTGCGTCTTATACTCCAGAACATTTTATGATCCAAAAAATAGAGTAAATTATATTTGAAATGAATACAAATATTGTACAGAATAATGTCTTCTACCTATAAAAAGATGTGATTTAAGAAAAACAGAAGCCATCCTATTTAATTCAGAGGCTATAATTTATATAGGATTGTTGCCTTTAATTCAGATGCTATAATTTATATAGGATTGTTGCCTTATTTTCTTCATCTAAATTCTTCCACTCATTTTGCTTTTCTGAACAGAAATTTATCACTTATTATACACATTTACATGGTATCATTGACATTTCCAGCTTACATGAACTAATTCTTTACTACATGATATCTTATCCTTATTGTTAACCAAATTTCTCTTAAATTAATTCCCACGTTTGAATAGTGATGTCTCAAGATTAATGAACCTTGTTATCTTATCTCATTAGAAACTCATGTAACTAAAAATTTAGTAATATAATCTTCAATACAGCTTAGGTAAACCCCTCTTTAGTCCATTTCTTAATATCATGTGCTTAACAGGACAAGAAATGGCAGGAGGCAGAAAGATAAGGATGGTGTTGCAAGGCAGGAAGTAGAGAGAGGGGGAAAAGAGAGAACAGCTATCACTAGTGAGATGTAAGTAAGAATCAAAAGACCAAAACAGAACCCTCTTCTGTGGAGGAAATTTCTCTATCCCACATGCTCCAACATAAGCCTAGTCATATACTTTGACATATATGGAATATACATATACCTTTGTAAAGGCTGCTCAGCACATTTTTACTGTGCCTAACTTAAGCCTTGTCCCCCGTCCTGCCTACCCCTAAGCCAGGGGTGTCAAACTCAAGACCCAGGGGCCAGTCTGGAAATATCAAAGGATCAGCCCGCAGTGCCTCTATCAGCGAAAACAGGCCCAAAATGGTCTGGAAAACAGGTCAGAAAAGGATTTAAAAATGGGCCAGAAAACAGTAAAGTGCTGCATGAAGCATTCATCCCATCTCCCTCCTCCACTCCCCATCCCCCCCCCGCCAGCTTGCAAAGAACTACAATGTTGATCCAGCCCTCGAATAAATCCAGTTTGACACCCCTGATCTAAGCTGTCTTTGTATGGCAAATAATTCTTTGCTGTAAAGCCAGAGGATCAGAAGGAAGAAGGCAATTTGCTGGTGACCCAAACTCTTGACAGCTAAATGAGACAGTCTGTGTTGCATCATTCACATCATAATTGGTATGTAAACTTCATCTTAAAAAGGCCATGGAGGAAATGTTCAAAGCAACCATCATGCTTTCTTGAATGAATATTCTTTTTGACAATGGAATAAGGTAAAAGACTATGTATTCAACAAAGCATGATATATTTTTCTATATATTTTTTCTCATTCATAGATGCTCTTTCTGTGCAAAAATCAACCAGATGAAAATTATTCCATGGAATCAATATTTTAACATTCTCCTAACCAGGAAAAACAACAACATCCAACACGTGTCTGCTATTGGATTTGCTAGACAAATGCCTATACAGACCCAGAGACTCATGGCCAAAAGGATGGACCTGAATCATGGTGGATGAATGAAATGTTTCAGGTCACCGATCTCCCTCATTCTCCTAAAAAATGTATTGCTTTTTCTAATGAAAACACCACATTCCTGGATCACTGTGATCTGTTTTTGGCACAGATTTTGGCTCTAAGATGGAATCTCTACTTTGGATGGGGGAAATAGTTCTCCACAAGTGATGTCTGCATATCCCAGATTATTCCAACCTCCAGTTTTAAATCTGTCTATTTTTCAATCCTATTATTCTTATATCTGCTTTACAAATGATTTTTTGGGGGGGAGGAGATTATTATATACATCTTTATCGATGCCTTTTCCTATTCTGAACCCCTTGGTTTTCCAAACAAATGTGCTGATTTAAAATTTTACTTTTAAACCTGAAACCTAAATTTAGATTACCGAAATAAATATACTTTTTTGTGTGCCACAATTGCCAACCTGTCCATGCCCAGTAGCCGCCCCCCCCACACACACACAACAAAAAACAACTATCCAAGCTATAGCGCTTAGTACTGGAAAGGCCAATCACATGAAAACAGTACTTGTTATAAACAGGTCTGCCTATGTTCTTAGCAAATTCATGTAATGATGCTTCTAATCTTTGAAATTAATAGTATTTACAAATAACAATATAGTGGGCTAGAATATGTTTGATCACTTCTACTTGGTTCAGGATTACTTTAAAAACGTACTTATGGAAAACTGCTATGTCCTCAGGTTACTAACCAATTCTTTCAATCCTCCAGACAGAATATAGCTTTATATGTAACATCCTGCAATTAGTTTGCCTAGTACCCTTATTTTTAAAAAAAATGTTTCGACGGATTTCTAACCCTTCCCGTCACATTTCCTAGCTAAAGATTTAACAGTGTTAAACTGTTTGAAAAGAAGCATCATCCCAAAAATATCAGAACAAATTGAAGGTTCAGTTTGGATTCCCTTTTGCCCTGAAATGGACATGTGATACTTTTTAATTTATGGTAGCTATTTTAAGATGACATCTGTTTGGATCTTTGCAAGAAAGTCCTAAATTTCAGTATATTATCTGATTTTTTTTCTCATTCAAGATTTCTTCCTCTTGCAATACAAGGTATACTGCCTAAGAATCAAAAGATTTGGAGGTGGAGGGAGGGAGAACCTCTGAATTTAATTTCTACAGCAAGTATAGGAAACTTATTTTTTAATCAACGCTTAAAAAAAATAAACTTCCGCTGTTAAGTATCAGCACATATGTCTAAGGAATTCTCTCTAAATAACTCCCAAACCTTAATTATGTTAACAGATTTGGAGATATTCTTCAAATGCTACCTTTTCTTCAAAAGCTTTTCCAGAAAATTTTGGTCTTATATCTTTCTTCTTCTTTTTCCCTCAAAATACTTCTTACCTGGTGAATAAGACTGCAATCCTATACTTATTTAACTGGAAGTACAATGAAATATCTAAAAAGATGTCCATGAGTTTACCCTTTTAAGCCCTCATTCCCTTTTCAAGATACATTATTTTTCAAACAGGAACAAGTTGCTTTTGGTAAAAATTAAGCCTCAATATTTTAGAGCATTTCTAGAATTAATAAAACTTTCTTGCACTCCTGTTTTCTTGTGATTATAATTCAAGCCACATGATAACTGTGAAATAGTGGTAATATTTGCCCAGTTTGTAATATTTTAAATAAAATTTTCAAAAATATATTAGGAATGCTAGGCAGATATTTTTTTTATAGCAGCAAAAGAATTTTTATCCTATCCTAGTCTTCAACCCAAAGAGTTCCTAGGCTACCTTACAAAAATCAGAAAGAAGATAATTCCTGCCCATAGGCTTATAGAAAAAGAACAGAGGGGGGAAAACAGCTAAAAGTTCAGCAGGTAGTAATTTAGTAGATAATGGAACTGAAGTACAATAAAGGTCTGCTGATTTCTTTTTCTCTGGTAGCCTCAAGTGGTAGTTGGAAGAAATGCTCTATCGATACACAATGGAGGTTGTCAGCTACTATTTCCTCTCATTCTGAAAGCATCAATAATAGAAACTGGCAGCTAGAAACTTTATTAAAGCTTCTATAGATTTTTCAGGATTTATGCTAGCAATCTGTACTTATCTATCTGAACAGAATCGATATGACAAAGGTTCTAGCTTAGAGAAAAGGTGATATTTAATTATAATTCTATAGAACGTATCACATTTTAATCCATTTTGTTAATATAAATTATTTAATTGAAGTTTATCTATAAGCTATAGTTATCATGTTCTTGAATAGAACAACACTATTTTAATAAAATAACATTAAGAGTTAAGACATTTAAGTAGTTACTTATTATCCTGGCAGTGTTTAACAATTTCCATCATTCTCTAGAGTTAATAAACAAATTAGCAAAGTCTCCAGAACATGGTTTTAAAAATTCTTTCTTTTCCACCTGTAGCCATAGAAGACATAATTACTGTATTTTCTTTTGAATAAAGAATTAGCCTGTTGGATCTTTGGGGGATGCATGATGTGTCTCTGCTCTCTCCTTATGCTGCAGCCGTTTGAAATAGCAAGAAACATAACTCCTCTACAGGGCTGCATTGGCGGATATTCCTCTGGAATATTTTTCTCTATAGTGACTGGTTGGATCTATCCCATTTACAAGTTTCCTCTGCCAGACCAAATTTGGTTCTGTGCTTTCACTTTTCAAAGATATATCCAGCTGAAAGACAAAGTCCTGAGCTTTTCTTTCCAACATTCTGTTGGAGTAGAAAAGAATAAAGAGAGAAAAACTATTAAAGCAATGATGGCACAAAAAGCTGAAGACACTTGATCGAGCACCTCTTTTCAATGAATGCCTCAATAAGGGAATCATGTAGAAATGGTGTCAAGGAGAAATCCTACAGGAATGTCTTAATTGACTCTTTCCAATCTTTCAACAGCAGCTCCACTGTGGTCATGTGACTGGATTTAAGAATGGGACACTTAGCCATATATCAAGCTGTTGCCTTGAATGAACCAGGGGTTTTTCTGGGGTGTGTGTGTGGGGGTGTGTGTTCCCCACTGCTTTCAGCTGGAACTCATCCATTTTCAAATCTGATTGTCCTCCTGCTGGGCTCTCTATAGTGCCAAATTTGATGCTGTTTTCTTTTCTTTGGGAAAATTATCCTGCTTATGTGCACTTAGACTGACAAGAGTTCTAAAACTCTACACAACTCTTTTCCAACATTTCGTTGTATGTGAAGAGACTAAAAAGTTAAAAAAGCATTACTTTTTCATTAAGGTTATAATAATAGAACAAATTAACACTTTTAATAATTTGACTGTAGTATACACCAAGTTAATATCACATAAAGGTGGGAGTTTCTACTTAATTCTACCTGAAGATTCTAGGCATCATATTTTCATACCTGAACTTGAAATGGACATGAGACCATTGCACCAGAGTAAAAACTTAATTATCTCCAGACAATTCCCAACTCATAAAAATCACAAAGATAAACTAAAAACATCACTTGCCCATCTTTTAGACCTAAGGTTTAAATACATCAAGTATCTTAAGTAAATTCAAACCCACGAATATTATTTCCACTCCATGAATCTCCTTTGGCAATAGAAAAACCATTATCAAAAAGATATTGAGAGTTGTCTCCTGTGGGAACAAATTATCTTTCTCAATTTCTTTCAGACATATTATTCTAAATATCCTGTAAAATTTTCATTCTAAATATCCTGTAAAATTTTCATTCTAAATATCCTGTAAAATTATTGAAAATATACTGAAATGCAGGGCTTTATTCAGTACTTGTATAAATTAAGAATTTGCTTTTCTTTCACTATTAGCACAATCGAGTACACATATATCTTTACTGCAAAAATTGCAGAAAGATTTTCACAATATGGACTGTCGTGAAAGAATAAATTACAATGCTGACATTAAAAATATGGGCCACATGTAAAAATACTCAACAACTTGAGCTAAAATTTTTAATATGGTTTACTAACATTTTTGGAGAAAACCCTATAGAAAACTAAGCTATATAAAGCACACTGGTTTTAATGAAACTAAATGGGATTATGTGTTCTCAATTGTTCTGTAGAAATCAAAAGACATTGCTACATTTTAATTGGCTCCTGTCCAGCATTTTTAATGTCCTTACATTAATTACAGAAATCTAGATACAAATGCCTTTTATCTGAATTTCAGAATTTGCATACTATTATATAGCAAAGTACAAAGATTCTGACTTGCATTTGGCATTAATGGCTTTAGAACCTGAATAGGATTTTTTCAGAAAAACAAAAAGGTCTTTACAGTCAATTGAAGTTATTTATTCCAGTGTTAAACAGTGATTTAATAATAGTTAAAGAAACCACGTGACACAGAATATAAAATGTACATTTTAAAACTGTTTCATATACATGCTAAATGCATGCTCTGCACTGAACAGCAAAAATGTGCCCAAACAATTGGGTCACAGACTCCAAAAGAACAAAAGAAAATTAGTTCATCTTTATATATTACATTAGAAAAAAGTATATTCCTCCACAAATAAGCATTTCAAAATAACATATAGTACTTATATTATTACCACAGTTTTTTACATATTCATAAGTAACAATTTTGTTATTAAAGATAATTTAGTCTTCTGGAAGCTTTGCTTGCATTTACTAATCCCCCACTCATCACCATTCCAGCAATGTTTTTATTCTTGCAAAATGTAATTCATGTTTACAATGAATATTACTTCTTCAAATTTTATGCTGGCAACATACAAATATTACAAAGCCTATATTTCAGATTGTATATGACCACCTATTTTGTTCCCCTTACATAGAGTAAGAGTTAGCCCGTTTTCTAGGAACAGGCTCTTGAACCACGCTGTCTTTTTTACATATACAAACTGAACATATCGTCTCTGACAATCTCCAAAGTCCCAACCTAAAAACACTATTTGATAAACTATATATTACGCAGTTACAAAAACTATTGCTAATAGCAAGCCAGGTTGTTACAAAAGAGAGTGCTGGATTTTCCAGCACTTTAGTGCTCTCTAGCATGAAATATATAATGTAGGGCAGCCAGAGCACATAAAACACACTGGTTATACGAAATAAAACCATAGCATAACGGCTATCTGGGCTATGTCCAGTTTCTGCAGCAGTATCTACTTCATGACTAGGAAACCGAGCTCTCCTGTCATTTATCTCTTTGGTGTGCTGCCGGCAAATTTTGAATATGTGGAAATATGTAAAACAGATTATAAAGGCAGCTGGAGCATAAAGTAAGCACACAATAAATCCAGTAAAATAGGCACTGGTGAGCCAAGAAGCTGCACACCATTCAAAAATGTCTCCATGATAACCCGGCTTTCCCCAACCAAAATAGGAAGGCAGGAAGATAAGTCCCGAGTACAGCCAAATCAAAATAATGCAGATCCTCAATCGACAAGGGGTGACCAACTGGTTATAGGAGAGTGGTTTTGTGATTGCAAGGTAGCGATCCACACTAATGAAAGCAAGGCAGGCCATAGAAACACTTTTCAATACAGAGATGACATACACAAAAATTTGACAAGTTAAGGACTCATGAACACCTACAGAATAATGAAGCAATGACAAGGTAGGAATTAAGCAACTAATCCCAACAAAAAGATCAGCATATGCCATAGTTTGAATAAAGTAGCTGGTAGTATAATGATGCAAAAGTGGAGCACAGTGAATGACAAAAATTACTGTTAAGTTACCAGTAATAATTAAAAATGTTAGTAAGATAATAACAATAGTTTCAAGGATGCAAATGTCAATGGCATTATAATGTCCAAATCCAAAAGGGCAGGATAGATGTTCAGATACATTCTCATTACTATCATTCATATTCAGATTCTTCCATTCAGTCCATGTGAACTGGTTCATAGTTTGTATTATTTGGCAATATAATCAGAATTCCAGTTACTACCGTAGCGATCCATTGTTCACCTGCTAATTTTTTTTCTGTGCCTCAGTTTTTCCATGTAAATATTAACATTGCTTCTGAATAGTCAGCACTGAAATCTAGAAAGCAGGCAGAAAGGCCACTATCCAGCTTCTTTCCTGTACTCCTTCCTTTCTCAGCAAAGCACAAGGCACTTGTAAACAAAGCGAATCATTCAAACTATACTTTTGAAAGGCAGAAATACAAAAATAGCAGAGTGGGAAGAAAAGAAATACACAACGTAGCAGTTAAAAATTCTAGAAGTACATATTCCCGGGGAAGGGAATTTTAAAAAAGGAAGCCATGGTAAAAAATGCTCCATATACTATTTTTGAAACCAAATAACAGTAATGTTTAAGAACAATATGACTAAGAAATCCAGCAAAATGTTTATTCTGGTATATCATATCTTTTGGTTTTCAGATCATAATGTTTCTTGTATCATCTTAATCTGCATTTGTATGGATAGTGTTCTGAACACATGAATGCAAACTAGCTTCATTAGTCTTTGGTAATGTGTTAAGAAATACACTTAAAAGTAGTAACTGATACATGGAGACTCCTGTCATCCCTTTGATGAATTAGATCTTTTCTGTTTAGTTAAGAAGATAAAATACAATAAAGAAAAGGCACACACTGGCATAGTGTTAGAGTTTCAACAGCCAATTCATGTTGCCGACCTTAATGTGAAAATGTCAGCAAGATAATCCAAACGTTTCACAGAACACAAAACTGTCTTGCATTTAGTATCAGGAAAAACGAAGTGAAATCATTGACTTCTGAAATAAGGCTACAATTGCAACAACATAGGATCATTATAGTGAAGTTCATAGTTCTGTCCCAGTCACTTCTCACCTCTATAGCAATCTCCATATTTTTTTCATATGCTCAACACAATAACTCTCATCTACATTTTTCTGAGAAGCTAATGAAATGTTGATTTGATAAGAAAAGCTGTCATGGTACAATATTATTCCATTTATTTTCTGGATTCATTTTCTCAGTTGCTGTGTATGTATTTTCTTTAGTAATTAAAATAACCATCTGCTTCCAAAAGCTTGTACGATGTGGCAAAACATTAACATATTCATTACATTTGCAATAATGACACATCCATGGGTTACAAAAGTTCTTTCAATACTCACTAATAAGCAGGCATTCGATACATGCAGCAGTCTTACTTTCTAACCTATCTCTACACAAATCAAATGCATTTTTAATTAAAGATCCAAAGAAAAGCAAATCATCCAGTCTTAAAAAAATAAAAATCCAAAGTCACTTCAATTTTATATTAATGCTCAGGTGAAGGGCTCTTTTTTTCTCTTTTTAAGGTCCTGGAATCACACTTGTGCTATTTAATAGTCCATGGTGTGGAATTCCTTTCATGAGAGGGAGAATAAGTATTTTCTGTGCTTCTGCTGCAGCAATGGAATAGAAGACATCCTTTTCTAAGTTTCACGCCTTGTGTTCCTTATCACCACGATGTGCTGAAAATCCTTGTTTTTAATGCCATCCATAACATGTTGCCTTGTGATATGCTTCCGTAAGCAGTCCAAATTACTATAAAATTAATACTGATTGCATTCTCTTCCCGAAGCAATAAGAAAGTGTATTTGGTAATACACTAGCTTTTGTCTCAAAATGAGGTATAGATGCTATCCTGTTTGCTGAAAGAGTGCTCTTTCTATTCTTTGCATGTTTCCTTGTGATATTACAGTTTTCACCCTAAGTCTGCCCCTCCTCTTCATCCTTAGCTGATGCAGAAAAACTCACCATCAGGAAGGTGACTCGGTCCTTCAGTCCCAGTCAAAAGCACAGCCAATGGCTATTACAGCTGAAGCTGTCACTAGGTAACAGTTGCCAGGCACAATGCTTGCTTATACCCTTCCACAGCAATCAATGAATAAGCATGACAAGAGAAGATAATGAAAATGACCACCCAAATTAATATATTACAAATTGTAGGAACAGAGACATTTTTGTCAGTTACATTCTTCCAATTAACAAGCCATAAAATATTCATTGGGGTAACACTACAATGCTTTATTACCAAAGCCATTTTTACTGAACTATATACTGGAACAGTACCAGTTAGCAAGTCAAAGTAATTTAAATCTTACTTGAAGAATTGTCTATTAATTATTAAACTCACAAAAAAAGTAACAAAAAATTCCTGTAGTCAACTGACATTTCAAATTTGGGTCATTATAACAACTATAACAAAGGCAAACATGTAAAAAGTACTATAAAAACACCCATTCATTTATTTACATGAATGCACATGATAAATAATAATAATCAAATTCTGAATGCATGCTACATTGCAAACTTAAGATAAAGGTAAAGGTTCTCCTCGCACATATGTGCTAGTCGTTCCTGACTCTAGGGGGCGATGCTCATCTCCGATTCTTAGCCGAAGAGCCAGCGCTGTGACTAAACGTCAAAGCGCACGGAGCACTGTTACCTTCCCACCAAGGTGGTCCCTATTTTTCTACTTGCATTTTACATGCTTACGAACTGCTAGGTTGGCAGAAGCTGAGGCAAGTAACAGGAGCTCACTCAGTTCTGTGGCATTAGGAAGTCAAACTGCCAAATTGCCAACCTTTCTGATCAACAAGCTCAGAGTCTTAACCACTGAGCCACCGTATCCCCATTGCAAATTTAGATTACTATATATTACCCAAATCAACAGAATCTTAATAGCACTATGCTGTGATGTATTATAACTGTATTGTTTGCCATTATTGGGTTGCTAACATCTTCTACTGGAATACTTAGCATTTTATAAATAGGCTAAATATGAGTGAATTGCTGTGTTCCAAACACTTCATTTATTTTATTTATATTTTTAAACCATTATTATGGCTAACCATCTTACAACAGTGATTCAGAACAACAAATCAGGATTAAAACAACATGATCTCTGACATCTAAAGTATACAATATGCCTCAAACCAGAAAAACACATCAACAGTAGAGCTCACCTAATCATCTGGCCCAAATACCTGGGAAAAACCACGTCTTTAGAGACTTATCAAAGGTTAACATGGTCAGGATCATCTGCATTTCCAGGGGGAATGCTGTTCCACAGGGAGGTGCTGCCATAATGAAGGCATGATGTCTGGATCCAACAGGGTGGTATTGTTGGGTTGAAGGAACCCAGAGTATGTCCTCCCTAATAGATGGCAGGCGGGCAATAGCAGGCAGGCAGAAACAATAGGGACAGGCAGTTCCTCAAATAGTCTGTTCATATGCTATGCAGATGACTATCGACAACTTGAATCATACCTGTAAGTCTATATATTGTACGGTTTTGTCTCACATACTTTGTTATCACTTTCATCATTCTCATTCTCATGTACCTTCTACCTTTCGACAAAAAACCCTTCAAATACAATATTTAGAGAAAATCCTTGTGTCTAGACCAGACTTTCCAGGGAATAAACCCTGCTTAAAGGAATACTCTCATGGTCTGGAAAATGTGCTATATAGTGTTTTTCCACTAAGCATTCCAATCTTTGTTCATTTTGCTTGAAAACAGTATAATCTCAATTATCTACCTTTTTATCACATAGTATTATTTTTATGTTTAATTTTAAGATCTGTTTCATTTTAAGCTAGTTTAATTTATAAAATTCATAGTTCTATTTTATGATCAGTAAGTTTCAAAGGAATTCAGCTAACAAAGTATAAAACATGATTTTATGTTTTTCCCCTTGAGGTAGCATCCTCAAATAATATTTAATATTTAGAATATATAGGCTGAAAACATCATCCCACCATATATATTTGACACCTTGCAATAATTCACAGTATTTTGACAGACAGCGGTATTACTGATTACTGTAATTCGACTACAACTCTGGAATGAAAGTTATTTAGCAGCATATATTTAATTAAATGATGCTAGAAATGAAAAATGTCTTTTGTACATTTTATACCCTAACCCTCACTATGCATAACCTTAGAGAACAGGCAGATTATAGATTACATCTTTTTCAACAAGTAATGACATTACTGCATTTATATAAAAAGGCCTATGTAAATATTGATTACTCTACAGTGTCCAACAACTGTTCCATTTAGAAAAGCTGTTACCTAAACTATATGCATAACTCAACTTTGAGATTTGATATTTTCTGATGTTTATACTATTTTAAAGTTTATCCTATGTTATGGGAATTGGCATCTGGATAAAGAAAGTAGATATTCTGTACTTTACTTACAGTTAAGACATGTTACTCAGGCTTAAAAAGAAAAAGACGCACTCCAATTATTTAATGGTCTACAGAATTGATCAATATAGCAATAGCACTTAGACTTATATACCGCTTCATAGTGCTTTACAACCCTCTCTAAGTGGTTTGCAGAGTAGCATACCGCCCCCAATAATCTGGGTGTTCATTTTACTGACCTCGGAAGGATGGAAGGCTGAGTCAACCTTGAGCTGGTGAGACTCGAACTGCCAAACGGCAGTCAGTCAGCAGAAATAGCCTGCAGTACTGCATTCTAACCACTGCGCCATTACGGCTCATATATAAATATAGATAAGCTATGGATGATTTTAACAAATTATGGACTGCAATCATTACAAGGTTTATTGTACAAATTTATGTATGTACTGTATGCATGTATCTGAATACATGCCCTGTAGGTTTTTGTTCCTTTTTTCTTTTATAATGTTGTGTATTCTTACTGGGGGGGGGAGTATTTAGTTAGGGTACAGTAAAAAGAAATTGTAAATTGCTGAATTCCTTGTGAAATGCTTTAAGGCATGAACTATTTTACATCTTATGATCATCTGATGGTACAAATCAATTTGAACATTTAGAGAAACTTGTAAAGGACAATATTGTCTAGATTGATGCCACATTACTTATTATATGCAACAGAGGGGGTTTTATTGTGCAAATTATCTACAACAAACCCTTGTAGCACTTTAGATTCAAAAATTCATTAAAACATAGGCTAGACTACATTACTATGCCGCATTATGTGCATCACATTACCCTGCCTTGATGTTCCACCCCAATGGAAGAGAATGTTCATATATTCCATAGGACAATATTTGATGCATCTGATGAAGATTTCATTGCACAACTGCTGTAACAAAGATGTAAGTGAAAGTCTAAAGAGCTTTTTTATATCTCTTTTTTTTTTAATTTTTTATTGAT
>JAEANM010006322.1:0-18705 GCA_017656035.1 Myanophis thanlyinensis | reverse complement strand
TTTATTTAGGTTTCCTTGCCCAGGGATTCTGGGATTTGAAGTCCACAAGTCATAAAAGAGCCACAATTGCCCACCCCCAGTGTAGTGGGTTTTCCATCCATAACTTGGATTAGATGGTCCTTGTGATCCTTTCCATGTCCATATTCTATGATTCTATATATTCAATTGAAATAAACAGATGATTCCCCAAACAAAGGCACATTGTAAGAAGAGATAATAAACTAATCTGTGATTAGTAAAATTCATATTATTTAGATCAAAATGGTGCCTTAATAAGAATAATTTTGACTATCCATATTTTGTGTATATTTTGGATATCAACCATTCACCACCACCACAATATCACCCTCTAGCCTTTCCTAGCATTCTTTTATTTTTACCAGCTTCAAGCTGCAGCAAAGAAATATTTTCCAGGATTTTAGGTAATTAATTGATTAATTCCAGGTTGAGCTTCTAGACTCTTTAATCTAGATAGAACTAATGCAGTCAGATGTATTAGTTAGGCTATAGGAGTTTCTTATCCCATTCTCTCCAGAGATCCAGTCATTTTGGCTGGGAATGAAACTATAATTCAATAAATGTTGAGGTTACTATATTGGGAAAAGACTGGGTAGAATGTGGGAGAATTGTACATTCCTTTCTAAGCTTGATCTGTGTGTATGTGTACATATAATCTGTATGTCTTATGCCATCCCATCTCTACCTGTGGACGCTTCCAATACAAAATAAAAGGCAGACTGGACAGACTCAAAATGTCTAATTGAAATAGCAATATGTGCAATGAAATATCTGAAATGGCAATAAATGCAATTAAATATCTAACTGAAATGGCAATAAATGCCATTAAACAGCAATGCATAGATTTTGAGTAAATTATAATAAAAATGTTCAGAGACAGACAGAGATGGCTGTAATGAGGGGGAAAGAAAATGTATTAATAATGTAATAAAGTAATAACAAGTTATATTAACTTAGTTATTGATCACTAAAGTGAAGTAAAATCTGATGGCATAACAGAAGCACTTGTATATGAAGGAAGGAGACAGGAAGGAAGTTTTAATGGGTTACATTTCAGTTATTCAGGAGAAGAAGAAAAAATAAGCAACACAGATGATGGAAAGAGACAGGGTAATAAAAACTTCATTATTAATTATAAGGGAAAGTGTCTTCAAGCTAAACCCAAAAGCTAAACCTAGAAATCTTCGATATTACCAGAGAATTCTATGTGAAGATACAAACGTGGCATTTAATTTGAGAACTAGATCTAAGAGGGATCACAAACAATATAATTATACCTTTGCCAAAACCAAGATGATTCAGAACTCTACCCTAGCTGTTTGGCAACATAAAAGGGGAAAAAGAATGAAAAAACAGTAGAGCGCTAAATGCCATTATGAAACACAGTCAATGCTTTTATCAAAGATATCCCTTCTTATTCCTTCTTTTAATTCCCGCTGCCTGTATTCTGTAACATTTTGGCTTTTTGAGCAGGCCACATGTTCTGCTGCTCATAACTTGAAGGACATATGCATGAGTCTAATTGGAAGGAAGGTAAAGGAAAAGCAAATAGAGGATGTAGTTGAAGACCTGGGAGCAGATCCCTAATGGCTATTAATTTATTTAATACAATTTAATAATACAAGGAACAGCCTCTCAAGGGCTCAGCTAGAACCTTTGTGTTGAGAAAATGAAAATGGAATCCAGCCTGGTGACATTAACCAATGTTAACCATTCTAAATGCAATCCTGGCGAGAGGAGATAGATGATCTTATATGCTGCCTCCCCTTCATAGTATCTTTTAATCAATGATCATGATGAAACCGAAGCTGCTTTAGCTTTTTTTCTCCACTTCTCTTTGTCCGCTGCAGAGGGGTGAGATAGGAAACACAATTGTCTTCCTCTCATCTAGCATTTTCCTATCAATTATCTTTTCTTGTAAAGGGCACCCTCCAAGCACAATGTGCTCTATGCCTTGGTTTGCCCACAGAGACAATGATCCTGTTCTTTTGGTAGGAACAGTACTTGAATCATTTGTGGGGGGAAGCCTATTATTACTGACATAATGACAAATGTTCATTGAATTGGGGGCAAAGCTAATCCTGATAAGTTGTTATTGTTCTGGTGCAACACTGTTCTTATGATGGAAAAATGAAAGTGGGAGGGGGGAGAGGATAAATTTTGTAAGAACAGACTGTTATTAGTCATAAAATGTCATGCCTACAAATACAGCACTGGGACAAAAGCCCATCTCTGGGAAAATTGACTTTTTCCAAAGTTCTTACTTTATTGAAATGGAAGGAGAACTGGCTGTTTTATTACTATCAATATCTGTTCCCAGGAATCTATCTACATAATAATGAGCAGAACAATGCTAGAGAAATGAGCACGGGTGCGATTGCTGCAGACCAATTTTATTTCTTAATTATTGATTTAGTTCTTCCCACACTGAATTTGATATGAAAAAATAGTTTAAAGGCTAAGCCAATAAGATCTCTGGCCGAACTCAGAATGTGCTGTGACAGGGCTAGAGGTGATAAGAGAATCTGTGACAGGGCTTAGTATGATAAGAGAATCTGTAGCTGTCTAGTCACTCAGACGTTTCCTATTGTGTGGAAAGACATTTAGGAACTCAAGTCTGAAAAAAGGGGTCCAGTTTCCCCCGAATCCTCAGAGCCATGAAATCCCATCACTTGTGCCTTAGTATGCTTTCCTTCAACACAGATGTGGTATACCATCGGAGGTTATATAATATAGCATAGTAAGAATGCCGTAAAGTAAGAATCAGATCTACTCCTCATCAGTGTCAATACAAAATTATCTAGAAATTTCATGTAAGTTTTCCTGAATAGAAGTACAATGAATAAATACACTTCCCATATACATGCTATAATGGCTAAGGTGCTGGCCTAGAAACCTGGTATCTGTGAGTTCTAGTCCCACCTTAGCCATGAAAGCATGATCTTGGGCCAGTCACTCTTTCTCTCAATCCAACCCACCTCACAGCTTGGTTGTGGTGAGAAAAATAGAAGGAAGGGATAATATAGAAGGAAGGAATAAGTTTACCATCTTGAGTTACTTATAAAGTAACAAAGGCAGGGTAAAATTCTAATAAACAAATCAATAATTTTATGATACATTTATATATTTAATCCTGTACATATTGCCTATCATTAGAAACAAATTGATTTTTCTTTGCTCAATTTCAGTTTACTTCGTATTTTACTTTAAAGACAAACCCCTATTATTTATTATCTTTCTTTCTGACAAAATGTCAGGCATGGAAGTCTATAACTGAGAATATGATAAAGAAGCACATTGATGGAAGTACAGTTTAAACATGTGTCTCCATTCTACTTGTTACACTGATCATCGTGGTCACAAACTTTGAAAATTAAGCCTTTCAGAGTGGTGCTAAACAATTGGCTTCAGCCGCGTCTTGTAGAAAAGAAGTTTCTTCCTTTTTACTAAGAGAAGACTCCAAGATGAATCACCTTCTTTGGAAATTCAGTTTATGGCTATGTGGGATGAAGGCCTTTTTGTGATTCTACCACAGTGATAGAGCTCATTCCTTTCTGAACTATTATGACTTGATTTGAGGAAATTTTTCTAACTAACACAAGATTATTTGGGCTACAAAAAGTGCTTGGAGACATGTGTAAAATATTTTGCTGAACTAGAATAGTTTTTGCTTTTTCTATTCTTATTGTTATAGTTGGTTGCACAGTCGTTTAGGAGTTTAGACTGGATTTGGCATTTTGATTTACCACTGAGTCTTCCCCAAGGACCCAGGATAGGCAAATGTTATTGTTTAACAATAGTAAAGGTATCATCAAAGGATGTAAGTTGTTCCGAGTAAAAGCATTTGCAATTGATGGGTGGTGTAAAGTGGTATTAACACTTCATGTGATCTTGATTTTATCCCTCTGTTTATGCAGCCTAGAATTGTGTTGGCTTTTTTGGCAGCTGCAACATACTGCTGGTTCATATTTGAATGATTGTCCACTAGGATTCCAAGATCCTCCTCACAATTACTATTATTGAGCAAGGTATCATATATAATTTATTTGGACTTCAGTAAGGCATTTGATAAAGCAGATCATAACCTACTACTTTACAAAATAGAAAAATGTGGTTTAGACAGCATCACCATACTTGTGCATTTTGTTTTTCTTGCCTAAATGTAGAACCTTACTTTTTTTACCATTGAATTTCATTTTGTTAGACAGTGCCCAATGTTCAAGTTTGTCAAGATCCCTCTGTATCTTAAGCCTATCTTCTGGAGTGTTGGCTATTCCAGCTAGCTTGGTATCATTTGCAAATTTGATGAGTTCCCACCTCGTCCAAATCATTGATGTTGTTGTTGAAGAGTACTGGGTCTAAAACAAAGCCTCGGGGTACCCCGCTGCATACTTCCCTCCATGTAGATGCAGTTCCATTGATGACTACATATTGAGTGTGGTTGATCAGCCAGTTACGAATCCATCTGGTGGTGATGCTGTCTAAACCACATTTTTCTATTTTGTAAAGTAGTAGGTTATGATCTGCTTTATCAAATGCCTTACTGAAGTCCAAATAAATTATATTGGCAGCATTCCTCTGGTGCACTAATTTTGTCAATTTGTTGAAGAATGCAATAAGATTTGTCTGGCATGATCTGTTTTTGACAAACCCATGTTGGCTTTTGGTTATTACTTTGTTTGCTTCTAGGTGTTCGCTGATTTGTTGCTTGATTATCTTTTCCAGAATCTTCCCTGGTATTTAGGTCAGGCTGATGGGTCTGTAGTTTCCTGGATCTATTTTTTTTCCTTTTTTTGAAGATGGGAACTACATCAGGACTTTTCCAGTCCTTTGGCAGTTCCCCGGTGCTCCAGGATCTTTGAAAGATATAGTTATTTCCTCTGTTTGGTTGGGTGGCCTATAGTAAACACCTATGGCAATGTCATTTTTCCCCTTTAATATTGATCCAAATGCATTCAAGATAATTTTTGTCATTGTTGTGCTCTCTTTCTGTAGAGATGTAATTATTTCTTATATATAGTGCAACGTCACCTCCTCTTTTATTTGGTCTATTTCTTTTAAATAATTTAAATTCTTCTATCTGTGTGTTCCATTTGTGGGTTTCATCCCACCAAGTTTCTGTAATGGCAACAATATCATATCAATATCATTCTGTAATGGCAACAATATCATATCTGCATTTGATAAAGTAATTGTTATTCATTTTTTTACTTACTAATGCAAAGATAGATAAAGTAATGTCCATAGATATCACCATGCCCAGTATGCCATGGAGCATCTTTGGTGCTCAACAGGATCCCTGCCCTACTTAAATTTTAAAAAGTAATCTCTTAATATAAAGATTAAATGAGAAGTTGATATCCAGCAAAACCAAGTAGCAGACATCAGCACTGCATTTACAGTGCTTTGGGACCCACAAAGATTCCTGTGACACAATAGAGACAGCCACCTGGGTTGCTTTTTCACCTTCTAGTAAGTGAATGCTTGGGACTGCTGATGTCCATCAGTACAGCAGTTCTTTAAATAGACAAATCTCCCGTGGCACATCTAAACATTCAAAATGTGCCACCACCTCAATAATAAAGTCTACCCCCCACTCCAATGGCTGAATTGTTTCTATTGAATTTATAACTTGTCTTGGCCTGTGACAAGAAGAAAGACCGGGGGGGGGGGGGGAAGAATCAATAATGGTAAGGTCTTAATTATAAACAATCTAGGAATGGTTATAGAAAGTTTAACTTGGAATCTAGGCTGGCATACAAATAAATTTGGTACCATAAGTGACAAGCAGTGCATAAGTGATAGATTATTTATGTAAAGTAAGCCCACCAGGTGACTGAAGTAATTATGTCACAAACACCAGGTTAAAGAAGAGAAGGTAGGGAAAACAAAGTTTACACAGGTATTTTGCAGAGGGGCAGCTGGAGCCAAGTGACCAAAGGGCAAGCTTCCATTATGATATTAAAATGTGCATAGGAAGTGAATTAAACTATGATTACTTTATTGTAATGACCTTGTTTTAAGCCAGGGTTTCCCAAACTGCAAGGCAAGCCTCCCTTGAAGAGTTTCAGACAAAGTCAAAGACGAAGAACCTTTAGTTAATAAATCCACCTTTTCCAAATTTTTCATTATATCGTTTCCATTGTTCATTTGTGTTTATTTTGGTATTTGGATTTTTAGGGCAGGTGTGTGCATTAAGATTAAGTTGAAGGGAGATGAGATGGAAAAAACTTTAGGAATCCTTCCTTCAAGCTATCGTGAAGCACATCCATGTGTCTTACACACACTGTTTCACCTAGTATTTCTCACACTATTTGAGATTCTGATTGTTTTAAAAAGGAACATTGGAAACCCAGAATAAAATATGTTTTTCTTCGGAATTCCTGGATTAACACTGGTTTTTAAATGTTGATGTGCGTTACTCTTTTTTGCTCCAAATCTCTATTCCTTTCTTGAGAAACAGAAGGTCTAAAAAAGGAGTGACCAAAACCTATTCTTTCAAATTCCACCAGATATTTTTGGTGTATATTGCCCATCTTCAGAACCCCTCATCGGGATCTGTGCACATTCTGCTGGTCTTATTTGTGGAAGGCTAATTCAGAGGCAGATGGATTCGGACAACCACTTTGTGTCAGAATCAAATCTTTGGTCAGATCTTTGGGATCAGATCTGTTGGAGAGAATATTGATTTACCCAGATAAATTAGCTAAGAAAGGAATTATTTCTTTCAGATTTAAATTGCAAATGTACTGAAAAGAGGAAATGAACAGGACATGAATGTGCTGAAAAGATTTTCTAGCTTGTTTAGAAAAAAAGATAGAAAATAGGTAGAAAAAAATTGCTATCCTATTTAATATGAGAATATTAAAATACTTGAGTTTTATTAAATTCATTTCATACAGAGCTGTAATGCTTCTGATGTTCTTCTGCTAAAGTAATATGATATAATGATAAAAATCACATTTGTTCATTAACTTTATTATAAGCCAATCTGAGAGTGATAGGTAAACAAATGCTGTAAAAATTAAATTAGATCAGATCATTTTAAACTTACAAATATTTTTCAATAGATGCATATATAAATGATGGAATAAATATATTAAAAGTAGTAAAAATAAATAGCAACAAGTAGAAGGATTGGTTCTCAGCAACCAAAGATATTTCAATAACGGCACGCGCGCGTGCGCGCGCGCACACACATACTTTGGTATAAATTCCCTGAACAAGGAATTTCATAATTTGGAAACATTTGCATATTAGCAATTCCAGCCATTGCTATGGTGATAGATAATTTTTTATAGACAAGCTTTAAATTGTGACCCTGATGGCTGGATCATGTGATGAATTGTTAATATGGATGTCCTCTGAGAACAGCTATCAAAAAAGGCTGACTTCCTTGTCCCACTTGGGTGTGATTGGAACCCCCAGGAGGGCTTCTACAGTGGTTGGCTTATAGAGAAGAGAAAGCTTATAATATTAATAACCTGTTCTTTTAAGAAGTCCATTCATCATTTCTATTCTGCCATTGCTCTTAATTTGTCAGCTATTATACATGTAAGGGGGATGCGGTGGCTCAGTGGCTAAGATGCTGAGCTTGTCGATCAAAAAGGTCAGCAGTTTGGCAGTTCGAATCCCTAGCGCCGTATAATGGAATGAGCTCCTGTTACTTGCCCCAGCTTCTGCCAACCTAGCAGTTCGAAAGCATGTAAAAAATGCAAGTAGAAAAATAGGGACAACTTTGGTGGGAAGGTAACAGTGCTCCATGCACCTTTGGCATTTAGTCATGCCGGCCACATGACCACGGAATCATCATCAGACAATGCTGGCTCTTCAGCTTAGAAACGGAGAGAAGAACTGCCCTTTAGAGTTGGGAACGACTAGCACATACATGCAAGGGGAACCTTTACCTTTATACATCCAAGGAACAAAAAGAGCAGAAAATAAAACCAGTAAACCCTTTCCCTTTGCTTTCATAACCTGATTTTTCTACAAAATGCAGCTCTAATAATAAACAAAAAAAATATTTTGGATAGATGTGCTTGATTAACATACATAGATAGACATAGACCAACAATTTCCTTTGGCAAAAAAAACCCATGACCCTATCTTCTACAAAGAAGAGAGAATGCGCTGATTAATTATGAGAAGAAAAGCTACAACTTTAATTAGGAACACCTAGGAGTAGTTCATCAAGACAGAGAAAGGGATTTAAATAATAGATGCATTTCTCTGCATCAGCTTTTGCAATAATGAATGAGAGAGGCAGGGAGCTGGGGATGGCAGGGAGTCTTTTTTGCCTTCATTTTTATTAACGTCTGATGTAAGTGGCTAATAGTGGATAGACTGAGAAATAACACCAGTAGAAGAGGGTGAAAAGTTACTTTAATCTTTCAATTTCTTTTGTTTTTGTTCCTGCCTAGCTTTGCCTTTCATTCCACCTTTGCCTTTCTTACTTTTCCTTTAACCCACGCTAAGAATGAATGGGCAGCATGATGCTCTCCAGATCTGTTTGGAGGCTTATCATATTTGAAGAATATCAAGTTGGTGAATACAAATGTAGTTACCGCCGATTCATGTTATTTTCTCATATGTACATTTATAAATCCATTCAGTTCCATTTCTTCACCAATCTCCTAGTATAAAATAGAATATTTGTTTCCATGTATAAGTCCATTAAAAAGTACTTTTTAAACATATGCTTCTAATGTAGGTATTTTTAAAGAGCCGCAGAGAGGCTCAACGTTTTGGAACTGGTCATTTTAGGTTATTAAATCTAATCCCTGCTCAGTGCAGGAATACATAATAAAGCATCTGCAACAAACTAGTGTTTAATCTCTGTTTGACTATAACTGGTGAAGATGAATCAACCGCTACTTGAAATTCACTTACTTTTAAGGAGTTTTTTGTAACATTTAATCTGTTTTCCTTTATTTTAAATCCATTATCTTAAATTCTGAATCCAAGAATTTAAGATTTTATTCTGCATAGCATCCTTTTAGATATTTAAAGAATGCTGTCAGATTCACCTCAGTCTTCCGAACGCTAAATATTCCTATTTCTCTCCATTTCTCTTCCTAAGTTTATCATCCATGATCATTCTTATTGCCATTTCTGAACAGTTTGTCTGAATCTTTCTTAAAGTTTACTGAGTCCTTGAGCTAAAGTCTGACCAAGAAAAAAATCAAACAGAATTATTGCTTTCTGTGATTTGGACAGTTTACTTCTGTTGAAACAAAGTTGCATTTCTGTTTCTTTTTGGTCTACATCATCCAGGTAACACATACAGTTTGCAGCAAACATAAAGTTTGCAATCAGCTAATATTTCAAAATCTTTTTCAGAACTACTACAGCCAAGGCACATATACAACAACTGTGGATTTGATTTTTGTTTCATAAGTAATGAGCTTTGCAGTTGTTTCTATTACATTTCTTGATGAAATTTCCATCCTATTTCTCTAAGTGATATAGTTTGTTTCAGATTTTATATAAACATTTTATTTTCCCCCTCACCCAAATCATTAATTTAAAAAAACCCTGAAGAATATAGGACCTTGGACTGCTGAATCTTGTGGCATGCCATTGATTAGCTCTTCCTGAGTACAATTTTCAAGCCAGCTACATATTTACACAACTGTTAAACCATCTAACCCACTCTTAACTAGCTATGTTAATTAGAATGGCTTTGGGCACTTAGTCAAGTGCTTTGCTGAAATCAAGAAATGTTCTATCTATAACACTCCCACAATCTATTAAATATCAGATCACAAAATGTGATAAGGTTAATATGGCAGGACTGATTTTTGACAGGTTTATGGAACTTCTGGTAACATACTGGTTTCAAACCTTAAAGACTGATCTCTTCATGAACTGTTCTGGACTTTTTTCCAGGAATCTATGTCAGAAAGATTGGTCTATAATTCCCTATTCTGCAATTGAAAATAAGAACACCCTCAAGGCACCTAACAGTTTACCCATTCATTCAGATTTTTCTAAAGATTTGACCACACAAAGCAGCAAATTCCTACAGTACTCTAAGATGTGACTGACTTCCTTCTAAACATTCAAACACCAAATTTTTATTTAACTGTGGTTTAATAAGCCCCATCATAGCAATACCCTACTCTTTTTTATAGAGCAGATCTTTAAATTAGTTTTAGATGTATTTCCTCTCAATACTTTCTAAAAGTATTGACCCTAAAATATTAATTTAAATCTGAAAGATAATTGCATTTTAGCCTTGGAAATATGCAGAATGTTGGTTTAATTTGTCATCCAATTTAAACAAAATTCTCCAGATTTGTCTGCTTCACACCTTCTTTAAAGTGTTTCCTTTTCCGTTTCTCTTCTAGAACAATCTGCTTTTACTGATGTTCCTTCACAAAAATGAAGACTCACAACTAGGAAAAAATAAAAGTAGACAAGACTGCTGAACTGCATGTTCTATCATTGTTAACCCCAACATGATTTATTATAAAACAGATTCTAAAATCAAAATCACAGATGCTGCTCATAACAAATGTCTTATCCAGCCTCTCGAACGTTCAGTTCAAGCTATTATTTCCTTCCATAACTAATTCTACTGTCAAATTGTTCTCCATAAGGAATGTTTTCTAACATTCAAGCAGCATGTGTTTTCCTGGACTGAAGCTCATTATTCCATGTCTTGAGTCACAGTTTTCTTCTGGGAAACATTCCTGTATGTACTTGAAGAGTGTTGCTATATTGTCCCACAATTGACTTCCTTAATCTTTCTTCAAGGCATTTATTTGTTAAGCCTCTGAGGATTGTACATATACCATCTGCTTCCATGGTGCTTTACCTTCCAGAGGTACATTGCTAAGATCACACAGGGAGCAAACTGTTTAAAGGTTGTGAAGCATCAGTGAGGGATCACTCTGTCTTCATAACTTCCTTTACTTGAACAAAATGGTTTCTATACATACACAGAAGTTTCTTTGAGGACTGTATTGAAACTCAGAACTGCTTTTCTCCAGAAGTTGGAATCCTGGTGCTATGGCCCTTCCCTTAGGGACACTTAGCTTACATCTTTATCAAGGCAAAAATGTCCCTTAAATAAAAGAGTTACATATAGTTGTTTTGTCATCCTCATTGTTCTTCAAACTCTTTCCAGTTTATCTGAATCCTCCTTTCCAAGCTGGAACTGGATGCAATATTTGTGGTATGTCTGGCATAACAGAGTAGACATGCTGCTTTCTGCGATTTTAACTGCATTTGTACTAATGCAACATAACCTCAAGGGTTTTTTAGTACAGCTAAGTGAAACAGGTTCTGTAGCTGAAAATATGTGTGTGATCTCTGCTGTAATCAGGGTACAGGAAGGAAAAAATAGGTTTCTCTATATGGGAACTTTTTCCCCAGCAGGATTATCCTTTCTGGCAAACAGTAATAAGGACTCGCTCTACTTATGGATCTTCTCTGTCTAATACCAGCTGTGACCTCAGCACCTGAAGTTACAGAGCATACAGAACTGTAAAATTAAAATTATCCTATGGTGTCAAAAAGACTGGCTGGTCAAAGGGGCAAGAAAAAGTCCATTTACTCTTCACCAATACCCAGTTCCATCCTTGGCAACTTACTTAGGATCTTATATAGGCATCCTTTCCCAGATTTTTGGGTGTGGAAAGGCAGAAACAAGAACATTAGTTGAAAAATTTTAAAAACATAGACGCTATGCTTGTTTCAAATATTGGTAGCTGTTTTCCAATTTAAAGTAAAATTTCTCAACCACTAATGTACAGGCTTAAAAACACAAAATATAAAACAATTAGCCAAAAATCGATACCTGATCCAAAAGCCTGAAAAGATCTGAAGGGACCAATGTATTCTTCTGTGCGGGAGGATATTCCGCCTGTTGTTCCTTTTTTGCTTGCCACTAATATTAAACTCTCATGTCCAAAAAGTTTTTACCCTCTGTGGAGGTAATCAACTGGTACAACATCCTTATCATGATAAAGATAAATTATATTTGAACTGATATTTGGACTTATTAAGAAATGCATAGGACAGGAAAGTTTCATTTCTATCAAAAATACATCTTGAAGAAATACAGATAAATAGGAATCTTACGTTGTCACTTCATCACACACGACACACAACACAGATATAGGAACAGAGTTTAAAAATATTTTCTTTGCCCATCTCTCATCTCTTAATTGGTCAAAACAGCTCATGTGTGCAAAGAGATGGGGCAACATTTTGCAACACTTCCTTCAATTCTTTGGCCACTGAGGATAATTTTGGGTCATATTAAACATGACTTAGCTGTCCCTTTCATTTCAAGTGGTCAGCTTTAAGAATAATTTGATCTATACACTAAATCCAAAGTATTCCACAGATAGAGAGACCAGCCTTTTCCCGCTGATTGATGGGAACTCTCCCCTATGTCTCAAACAGGGAGGTTTTTTTCATATTGTACCTGGGCTATACAAATCCAGATGTCCAATAGATGGCAGTAAATGGATACAGAAATTGCCATCCCTCTGCTGAAGCTTTGTCCAGATTTTTGCA
Source organism: Myanophis thanlyinensis (assembly GCA_017656035.1). Lineage (NCBI taxonomy): Eukaryota > Metazoa > Chordata > Lepidosauria > Squamata > Homalopsidae > Myanophis > Myanophis thanlyinensis. The sequence continues at coordinate 6,159 of JAEANM010006322.1, read as the reverse complement.
GCCCAGTTGTAACTTTAATCCAGTGTTTCTCAACCTTGGCAATTTTAAGATTCATGGACTTCAGCTACCATAATTTCCTGGTTAGCCTGCTGGCTGGGGAATTCTGGAAGTTGAAGTCCACACATCTTAAAGTTGTCAAGATTTTAAAAACACCCACTACTCTAACCATTCCCCTCATCTGCTATATGAATCCAATGGGATTTGCAAGGGACCCATAAAAAGCCTTTTCCACATCAGGCCTGGGTTTTATTGCTCTGGTAGCTCTGGGGCTCAGGACAGAAGGCCAATTGGTAGGTACACAAAGATTCTCTAAATTGTTTTGGGTCAACAGTTTTATCATATTGTTAGTATTATGGCTCTCAGCTTTTTATGCTGAGTCTATATTAACTATCTGGGTAGAATAATGGAATCAAGTAACTTTAAATCCTAAACTGGTCAGACTGAGGAACATTAGATATTGTTCCATTTTATAAGCCCCATTTTATTTCCAAAAAAGGCATCTTTTTAATTAAAAATAGCAAAAATGATCATATGTCATTATATATGTTCAACCATCCATTGGTTGATACAAGTATAGGTGTGTGTGTGTGTGTGTGTGTGTGTGTTAATGCTATGCTATCAGTCCTAGTAGGGTTTCTGCTTCCCTGCACTGATCCTTTGGAAATCACTTGGAAGCCTAGTGGCTGCAGGATCATGATCCTTTCTCCCAATTCTAACCATATTTGGGTACTGTAAAAATAGAAATACATCAATAAAGGTGTCTCTGAATTCTTCGTGTGTAAAATTATTTTTCTGTTATTTTTAATCTGATTTTTGTCTCCTTTTTAAAAATCTCTTCTGTGAATGCAGCAGGATATTCCCACTCGAATGAATGCTTCTTCTACTTCTGCCCCGGTGCCAGCCCAAGAGACCATCCACACCAAGATGGAGGAACTGGAAGGACAAATCCTCTCTAAGCTTTTGGCCCTGGAGAAAGAACGCGCCTCCATCACCGGCAACCACAACCAACAGCAACAAAATGTTGAAAAGGAGCTGGATGCTCTCCATAACCGGGTCTTTGAGCTTGAGCATGGTTAGTGTGACCATGAGGAGCCCAGAATATGGGATTAAATCCAGAATTTTCATACATTCATTTTTAGTACATATTTATATAACTCTGGTGTTGGGTCATATTTATTTCTTTAAAGCAGTGTTTCTCAACCTTAAGGACTTTAAGATGTTTGGACTTCAACTCCCAGAATCCCCCAGCCAGCAAAGCTTTGCTGGCTGGGGAATTCTGGGAGTTGAAGTCCAAACACCTTAAAGTCACCAAGGTTGAGAAACATTGCTTTAAACAAAGTTTTAAAAATTAGAAAAGAATGCATCAAAATGCTGTGCTATTAAAATGTTTATCTTGAAGTATTTTCTGATTTGGCACTACGCATTTGTTACACAGTGAATATCTTCTGCACTTGCTCCTCAGCAAATGTTATCTGGTAGCTTACATCCCACTGAAAAGCTCCATACAGCCACTGTAAAATAACTAGCAACCATCGACTGACACAACTAGCTTTTGTAACTTGGATGACTCCGCCTTTACAGCCAGCTATGCTAGTGACCATCCCCTCCCCATTTGTGGATGTGGATCCCACAAATTAGTTATGTGCTAGGTGGTATCTCTTGAATCTATGACCAATTAACCTTGTCAAATGATCTCAGATTCTGATAGAATGTGACTAATGTACTGACCATCGTGTAATATCTGATACCCATTTCAGCAACTCTTTCAGATAACGACAGTCGGATCACATGTCAGGATTATTTCTCTATTTCTGCTAGTCCTTCATAACTCTTTTGACTCTTATTTATCTCCTGTGCATATAGAAACTACTCTCTTCAACCCTCCAGAAGCCTTTAAAGTCTCCATCCCTGTACGAAACAACTACATGTACGCTCGGATGAAGAAAAGCTTGCCTGAACTCTACGCCTTCACTATCAGCATGTGGCTAAAAGCTAAGAATTCAGCAGAAGTGGGCACCCCTTTCTCCTACTCTGCTCCTGGACAAGCCAATGAGCTTGTACTGATCATATGGGGAAACAATCCTATGGAACTTATAATTAATGACAAGGTAAGGGAAAGAGAGCTTCCAGCATAGAATGAATTGAATGGCACAGGCACTGACCTGGTCTAAAACTGGCATTAGCTGTAGTAACAACGCACAATTTCCCTAAGCTGGAGTACCATGGTAGCATGGAAGGGCTGCACTGCAAAAGTCATCTTGACTTTTATGGCCTCCCTGTCCAGACATATGTGACATATGTACTTTTTCTGAACTGCTGAACATGAACAGCCACTACCAATAAGATAGCATCTCCCAATGACAGTGGTTGATTTTCAGGGGTGCAATTGTTTTACTTATTTTTCTATAAACAATCTGAAAAACAAATAGGTTTAATGTACCTATTTTACCTTCTTACCTCCAAAAGAAAGGGAGGGAAAAATTGATTCCCCACCCCTCCAGTGATGTCTGCATGCCAGCAATACACCTCTGATGCCCTTATAGGGCTGTCAAATGAAAATACAATCCCATCCCCAAAAAGGCATCTCAGCCCCCTGATTCAAAGGATCTGAAAGTGGCTGTGCTCTAGTCCTGGAAAATCAAAGGCCACAGTGATGAAGTAGCAGGAATGGCTTTGCCCAGTTTTGGGTTCTTTTCCTTTAGATGCCTATAATACTGTCTTGCATGGAACAGCCCTTGAAAAATGTTCAGAAAGTACAGATAGAATCAGAAGCAACAAATTTTTTGTTGTAGTCCATTTTAGTAGACCTCTCTTGTATATATTTTCCTAACTTCCAATCTACTACTACACACAATTCAGGCTGGTGATTTTAATCTACAGTACAAAACAAAATTGTTTGTATTCAGGCTATCCAAAGGGTAGCTACCTTTTCCTGTGAGTCTATATAATTTTTACAATCCTAATTGAGAGGTCTGTTATATGACCTACCATGTAGAGATACCATGTTGCCAAGTACTCATGATGGGCTTTTTTGGATAGTGACAATCCAGCTGTGGAACTCCTTTACAATCAGATTCTTCTTTGGAAAAAATGACCAGAAACGTTATTCTATTCCATGTTGCCATACTGGCTGCACTCAGACAAGTCATTCTAGATTATAAGATGATTGGGAAAACAACTGTGACAGTGATGGGAAATTTAGGAAAGGACAAAAAGGCATCTACAAAAACATCTATTTGCACTAGGCTGTTAAGGCACTTTCTACTCTGTTTCTATTCTGTTTGAAAGGTGGCTCATCTGCCCATGACTTTAAAGGCTGGGACATGGCACCATATTTGCATTACATGGATCACCCGGGATGGTATATGGTCCGTGTATCAAGATGGAGTGGAGCGTGGCGCCAGTGATAACCTAGCATCTTGGCATTCAATCAAACCTCATGGGGTGATGATCTTGGGCCAGGAGCAGGTAAGTCTCATTTCTCCACATTGTCTTGGAAATTAATGATCAAAACAAGATTCAAGCAAAGTGAATAGAAGTTCAACTCCTAGTTAAAGGAGCAGAATTTGAGCCTAAGAGATCCCCTATTAGTCTTCTCTTGACTGTGCCAAACCCATCAGCCTTAAAATCTAGAAAATTAAAATATTTTTTATTTAAACTGGAGTCCCTGAAACCCAGGGACCACAAGCATGAAATGGCTTTTTGTACCCTGTATGGTCTCCCTATTCATTATCATTCATTAACTGCCCGATTTCTACAAAATATGAAATGAAGTCCTCAAAATTAAAGAATTGGCAATTAATAGTTACCTTCAGTAACAGTATTTTTCTATCTCATTATTTTCTAGTTTTTCTTCAATTTTTTAATCTACTCTGATTCACCCTTTGTTGTTTCATCCCTTCCCATTTATTTTGTTTTTCCATTTCGATGCTACAGGACGCATTGGGAGGGAGATTTGATGCAACTCAGGCCTTCGTTGGGGAAATATCTCAGTTCAACATGTGGGATCATGTCCTGATGCCAGCAGAGATCGTAGGTCTGGCCAACTGCACCAGCCATCTGCAAGGCAATGTAGCCCAGTGGGATGAGAAGTTGGTTGAAGTCCATGGAGGGGCAGCCAAATTAAGCTTTGAGATCTGCGAGGCAAAGATGAAGGCATGAAGGACTTTTGTTCCTGCCACCAGAAAGGAGCATGCAAGCCACATTTCCTTCTTTCAATCTGCTTTAGGAAAGAAAGAACAACCGTTCCTTTCTCCCATCCAGCAACTTCTTACATTCGGCTTGGAGAGGGGGAAGGTGTGTGAGTGTGTGTGTGTGAAAGAGAGAGAGCATATGTATGCTAGGAAGCCTTCTAAATTTAAAAATGAAATTCTGATACTACTTTTCATTGTTTCAGTAAAATATTTTTAAATTCATTCTGTGAGTGACTAGACATTCCACCAAGAAAGCTAAAGTGGTTGGAAAGTAGCCAGTCTCTGAAGAGCTGTATGAGAAAGGATAAAAATGATCAGTGAGTAGGAAAGTGTTGGTAGAACTAGCATCTCCAACACTTCCAGTCTGTCCCATTGCTGATACTTTCAGTGATGAAACTTGAACCCTGTTGATTGGGATTGTAAAAGCATTAAAGCACTGTGTTGACATTTGCCCACTATAAGCCACTGACCATCTAGAATACACAACCCAATATTCTTCTAGTCTCTGCATGTCCTCACCAGGATGTTCAGCTGTTTTATCTTTCTTCTAGCTTTAGTTCACAGTCTTCCTTGTAAAGTTAAAGCATTGTCACTAAACAAAAAGTGCCAGCAGTTTCCTTAATTTCACAAAGGCCTATGTTTGATGTTCAGATTTTTGTTTTTACACCAGAAATACCATTTCCCTAATCGGTTACTTGAATTCCTGTGTTGCCCCGCCAATCTTTTTTTGTTTCTCTAGATTATATATTTTCAAACTCTTTTTTAAACCTTTCTTATAAGCCATAATGACAGATTTTAAGAAGGGCAAGTTCTAAGTGGTAGGCACAGAATATGAGCAGTCCTGGTCAAGCCTTTTTCTGCCCTGGTTTTCCCTTTCATTGCTGCCTTTCCCTCCTAAGGGCTGACTCTCACAAGCTTGGCTCATTTTGTTTATCATCATCATCACAGTGACTTGCAGTGGATTGTGTGAATTGTGTTCATTAAAAAGCATTGTGTCTGAAGTGATGTGGTATGTGATGTGGTATGATATGAAAACTTTTGTTATGCTCTGTGATAGCTTTTTTTATCCATGCATTCTCCTCCTCCTCTATGAATGTCAGTTCAAAGATTTATCTGCAAAAGTCATGCTTACTGTAGGATTCTGAGAGTTGAAATCAGTTACCCTGAATGATGATGCCCAAGTTGAGGAAAGTTGGCCAAGCTATTTGATTGGATGAATTGTTGATTTGTGAGAAATAGTTTTTAATAGTTAGAAACCTGTTCAGGAAATAACATTTGGGACAACACACAAACCAATATAATGATTAGGATCTAGCAACCTGATCCTGCTATCCAAAAATGTCACCACAAAAATTCTTACATCACAGCACATCTTTCAAAAAACATGTCACATCCTGCAAAACTCTGCAAACTGCAGAGGAACACAATAGGCAAGATAGTGCAATTGGGAAAGGGAGTTTGTTGGTCAATGAGATGAATTACTATAATTTACATATCAGCCCAAGAGAGATTCTCTACATTTCACTGAGAGATTCTGCTACAGTGGTATCATTGCTATTTGTCTTATCCATGATACATACTGGATCTTACAGTATGCATCCTCTTCTGCTGCATTATTAGCTCATGTATTTATGGCTAAACTTATAAGTGTGAAAATATGGTTGTGGGACTTACTTGACAGACAGCCCTTAGTTAAAGGAGCTTTTGAAAATCAAATGGGGTAGGTTGTATTTTGGCAGCCAAGGAATGCACCTATCATGGTTGGGATGCAAAGGCTATAGAGAGGAGAACTATTGTTTCATACCAAGAGACTTAAGATTTTCTAATTTTTCTTTGGCAAGTGAATTTTGTTTTAATCCTTCCTTTTAAAGATGTATTAAAATTATGATAGGGCTTCTACTACAGTGTTTGGATTCTCCTGCCTTATTTATTGCGCTAGTTCATTTCTCATTATTAAATGGAAAAG
>JAEANM010006321.1:0-18707 GCA_017656035.1 Myanophis thanlyinensis | reverse complement strand
GTTTGTGTGTGTGTGTGTATTAGAGCATACAAAACTGTACAATCTTGGAGGTCAATTTCTGAACTGATGTGGCCTTCCAAAATCATCCTAGGGGCCTTTTAATCACTTGGAAGATTCAGTGGATTTTTGGTAAATGTTTTCACACACATTCTTCATTATTTCTTTGATTTAACTGGATTCATCCATTCTTTTTTTTTTTAAAAAAAAAAATACTTTTCATTGTTTAGATATTAAAGTATTGGACATGGTGTGACCATCATGGCATTATCTCCTCCATACATACTAAAATACAAAGCAGATAACATGCATACTTTTCATTCATTACTAATTATGTACAATTATTCTGCCCTATATACTCATTTATCTGTATACCGTCACATTCCAGGTCTATTAATCCTAATTATCTCCTGTTCCAACTCCCACCTCTCGATTCTTGATTTTAACTGGATTCATCAATTCTAATCACCAATTCAAACCTAGTTAGTCATGTTTTTCAAATCAAGTCTCTTGGCTGATTTTCATCCTTGATTGTGTATCTGTGTACACTCAGGAGTCGGTGCGTGACTTTCTTAAATTCTTGCATTATCATTGTCCTCTTAACATTTGGTTTACTTTGGATTTCTCATGATAAATCTTATTACATCAGTCCTTCAAGATGGATCAGATCAGGAAACTAATGGCATGTGTGTCAGTACTACGCAAAAAATAGAATATCATCAGAGTTGAAAGGGAACTTGGAGGTCTTCTAGTCCAGCCCCTTGGTCAAGCAGGAGACTATGTACCATTTCAGGCAAATGGCTGTCTGGTTTCTTCTTAAAAAAGTGATGGAGCACCCACAACTTCTGAAGGCAAGTTGTTCCACTGATTAATTGTCCTTAAATGTCAGGAAATTCCTCCTTAGTTCTAGGTTGGTTCTCTCCTTGGTTGGTTTCCATCCATTGCTCCTTATTCTGTATTCAGATGTTTTGGAAAATTAGTTGACTCCTTCTTTGGGGCAGCCTGTCCAGTATTGGAACATATTTTCTTGTAAAGTTATAATAACATCTCGCAAGTCCAAATGTTCAAATTCAAATTCAAATTCAAATTTATTGGTCACATACACAGTCATACATAGTATGATATGCAGTGAAATGCTTACGCGACCTCCCGTGACCGTGAGTAAGTTAAGGCAAAATGGGAGGGTGGGGTAGGAAATAAGTTAGGGATAGTTGAGAAGGTGGTAGTTAGATACAGTCATGGTTCCTGTTGTAGTCCTGAGTGTTCTTGTGGTTCCTGGTTAAGTGTCCGTATTGCCGGTGGGAAGAAGCTTTTTCTCATTCTCTGTGTTTGCTTTCAGAGAGCAAAAACGCTTTCCCGACCGCATTGTGGTAAACAGTCTATTGTTGGGGTGGCTGGGGTCCTTCGCTATCTTCTTAGCTTTGGTCCGGCAACGTTTGTTGTAGATGGAGTGCAGCTCGGGGAGTTTGATGCGGATGATGCGCTCAGCTGAGCGTACCACCTTCTGTAGTATTCGTCTGCTTTGCATGGTGCTGTTCCCATACCAGGTTGTGATGTTGCCCGTCAGGATGCTCTCTACAGTGCAGGGATAGAAGTTCCTAAGCACCTTTGGTGGAAATCTGAAGTCTCTCAAGTGTCTGAGGTGGAAGAGACGTTGTTGGGCCTTTTTTTACCATGGTGTTGATGTGGAAGGTCCATGACAGGTTCTTTGAGATGTGCACACCGAGGTATTCGAAGCAATCCACTCTCTCTACCAGGCTTCCGTTGATGACTGGGGTCTGGTATTTCCTTTCCTGTTTTTCACTGAAGTCCACTACCAATTCCTTTGTTTTGCTGACATTAAGAAAGAGGTTGTTTTCGAGACATCAATTCTCTAGGTTCATGATCTTTTCTAGATAGGCTGTCTCATTGTTGTCAGAGATCAGACCCACCACGATGGTGTCATCAGCAAACTTGATGATGGTAGTGGAGTTAGTAGTGGCCGTGCAGTCATATGTGTAAAGGGATTATATTGTACACAAATATCTGAACAAAAGGAATCTGCCATTCATAAATCTGACGATCTGTAGTTTAATGCTATAGATAGTTTAATGCTTCAGCAGAGAAAGCATACTGACATATACTTCCCTATAAAAACATCATCATGTGATTCACTAGCTTTTAAAAGGCTAATGTGGTGACTAAAATGAACTTTGATCAGAAATATGTGACATGAGCTAAGTTGTTTGTATTAAACAAACTGTATTTTCTCAGCATCAGTCTAGATCTACAATACGTTGATCATAATATGTGGAGGAACATTACAAGAAAATAAAGTATTGCATGTGATAAATGCTGCATTTTGTTTGACAATTGAAATTGCTATATCAATACCAGTATTATTATTGATTCCCCTCTATATTAAGTGAAGTGGTTATTTGACTTCAGTGGAATGGAAGCTAAAGATCTGTTGTGTGCAAAAAAAAAAAAAAAAAAGAGCCACTGTAGCGGTTAAGAAGGTTGCCCAGAAACCAAGAGACTCTGACTTTTAGTCCCAGCTCAGAGATGAGAAACTGGGTGGATGATTTTGGGCCACTCACTCTATCTCAGCCCAATTCATTTCATAGGGTTGCTATGTGGGGGAAATAGGAGGAGGAAGGTGCATGAGGTATGTTTGCCTTTTTGTTGTATATGAAAAAAGTAATCTTTAAAAAATATTCATGTATCAACAGGCAAGGATCAAAATAAAAATAACAATAAACAGTAGCCAATCAAGTAGCCAATAAATCAATATAAAAAGACCAGATTTATATGTTTTGCTAGGTGTCATAAATAATTCCCTTTGCTGGCATTTTAATATGGTAGCCCCTGTGATTTTAAGGACAAAGAGATTAATACTGAAGAACGGAATTTGGTAAGATGACCTTTAATTTGACCTTTCAGATTTAAATAAACAGCTGAATGTTTGGCAATTCAGAGGGAGCATTAACTTTTTGGGGAAGAAGAGGCACAGCATGATTAATATTTGTTTGTTATTAAAACCTCCACTTTAAACAGAGTGGAAATAAACAACAAACCATTGTTTATTGACACTGATCACTGGGATTTGGGCCCCCAGAATGAAAAAGACCCCTGAACTAATCAAGGTTAAGATTACATGCCCACAAAAATATTATATAGGAATGATAAATAAAGCAATGTAAATAGCTGTATGCAACAACTTTATGATACAATGGGATGCTTTTGTTATGGTCTGATCCCTTTAAATTCTACATTCCCACAAATGCACCAAATCTTCCCTCTTCTACTTATACTACTACCTTCAAACATAAACAATGTCTGTTGTAGTCATGTATCAGGGAAGGGGCAACATACTGTTTTATATGTCTCCAGCTCTTTCAGGGACAGCAGAATTATTCAGTTCTTCTGCTTTAATACATATTGCACAATCATAAAGGGGTAGAATGTTGTTTGTTCCCTAGAATTTAGATACTTTATTTGTATGCTATTTCTGAATGCTCTGATATTGATATTGTCATATAAATTGCCTAGCAGTTGACTGATTTTAAAGTAGCTTTCTGTGCTGATAGTGATAATTTCCCATTTATTGCAAGATTTATTTTTAACACTTCAATATATAGGCAGGGCCACTATTATGTGGAAGAGTCTGCCCATGCTCAGAACTCTCCAATAAAATGGAGCAATTGTGAGTAGTTTGATAGTTCTTTAATAAATAAACCTCCAAAAATACCACTTTAAACAATCTATGGGAGACGCGAATAATGTTTGTGACTCTTAAGTATGTGCTACCTAATTTACTCTTACATGTAGGAACTCTTAATCTCCAGTGTCACTTCCGGTCAGAAATCTACTACTAGGTTCTCCAATTCTCTTGCTTGGGTCAAAGCTTAGTTAATGCACGCACAGTAGAAGCTCTAGATGTAATTCTCAGAATATATTTTGAGCTTAAAAAAAAACTATGACAGTATACTAAAATGAAGGAATAAATATTAATGTGGATATGATCAACCATGGATAAATTTGATGTGGATATGATCCAGAGAAATGGATCATATTTTTAGAGATACAATACATTGCAGCTAGTGAATTGCATATGACAGCAGTAGTTTTGGATTCTTTCTCTGACTAATCTCCTGTCTCTAATGTAAACAAATCAAATTTACTGCACTAATGAAATAAATACTGGGGTGGACTCTATCCCTATAGAATTCTAAAATAAAACCCTGACTGATTATTGTCACTGCTGGCCATGTTGATCAGCCTTTATAGATTTCTGAACAGTAGGATATTTTTAAAACAAACACTTAAAAAAAAGACAACTCAGCTAATTTGCAACTAATTCTCTTACATTTAAATACATTTTAAGTCCAGACTGAGGAAGATCATTCTGGAAAAAGTTTTATCTTTGTGGCACTAAAACATTGACACCAGCTTGATGGCATATAATAAATCATTCTTGATTCTTTATGTGAAACTGCAGATTGGATGATCCAAAAGAAAATGCTAGCTAAGTGTCAAATTGGCTTTAGCCTTCACTAATCGAGATTTGATCAATGTATTATTGTATAATTTGACAGAAAATTTATCTAACATAAAATTATCTAACAGATGAATTCTGCAGTGTCATCTGTGCTGATCTGATAGAAGCTTTTGATTTAATCCTCTGAAAAAGGACTTTTTTTTGGATTTTTAAAAATTTTACTTTATTATTTTTATAAATAACTCAAAGTAGCCAGCACACTTATACTCTTTCCTCCTCTATTGTTCTCACAAAGACAACCTTGTGAGGTGAGTTGGGCTGAGAAAGAGTAACTGTCCCAAAGTCACCCCGCCATCTTTTATGCCTAAGGTGGAACAAGAGTCACAGTTTTCTGGTTTCTTACTCTGACTTGTCATGATGCTGCCTAAGGGCCCACTTTAAAAATATTTACATTTTTTTATCCTTTATTATTTTTTTATAAAAAACTCAAGGCGGCAAACATACCTAACCAGTCTTTCTCCTCTTTTTTTTCCAAATTAAAAACCGTGTGAGGTGAGTTGGGCTGAAAGACTGCGACTGGCCGAGAGTCACCAAGCTGCCTTTCATGTCTAAGGCAAGGGCTAGAGCCTTGGTTTTTAATTTGATGCTAGAATTCACATTCTAGGACAGTCTAGAAGTAGCTTTATCACTATAAATCACAGTCTTGGTTTATAATCTGATAACCTTAACCACTAGTGTTTCTCAACCTTTTCTTCATCATGGACCCCCATGGAGTTATTTGAAACCCTGAGACTCTACCTGTTTAATTAATTTCTAACAGCCTCCTTTTAAATTCTAAATTTTCTATTTTTTAAAAAAAATTATATACTGTCCTTATATTTTAACATTTTATTATACACTGTCCTGAGGAAATGAGCAGTTCAAAAATGTGACAAACAAACAAACAAACAAACACAAACCTTCAGAGAGAGGTTGGAATTGGGTTGAATATATGTGTTTCAGGTCACAATCAGTAGAGTTAATCAACACTATTTTTCCTTAGACTGCCAACTCTTTACCATTGTCTGCTCATATTTCCAAAGTAAGGTAAAGGACTTCTATCAATCATATCCCTTAAAAATATGTGTAGGAATTTCTCATTCTTGCTAACTTAATCATTAAGCCTGGATGCAAATCTACCTATAAATATATCTCTAGTAAAAAATGCTTACATTTCTGTTTTTACCTAGATACTTATCTATCTGAACAGCATTAGTTTTAGCTTAGAGCTAGTCAGCAATTCAAGCATATATTATGATGGTACAAATACTTTGGGGAACTGAATAAATTAGGTGTTAAAAACTCGTACTTGGCAAAATGCCATTTTTTTTTTCAACTGGAGCTGTCTGTCAGGAGCTTTTTTCCTAACAATACTTGTAAAAATCTGATAACATTATATTAATTGTGGTTAGCAAGGACAGCTGCTTATAAATATTTTCTTTTACCTTATTAATCAGATCGGAAAATAAGGTTTCTTTAAAACTCATTATTTCCTGTGAATGGTGATGGCAGGAAATATAGAATTCACTAAAGAGATTAAAGAATGCTTTTGAAAATATGAAATAGATGGGCATTCAAATGACTGCAGACTTCCCTCCAGAAGAGCTGCATACTTTTGAAAATTAATCTAAAGATCCATTGCTTGAGTGGAGCTGTTACTTAGTGAATATAATTTGTTTTAAAATCCTTAAATAGAGGTGTTCTCCCTCCCCCCTTTTTCCCTGTCCAGTTTAATTTTCTACCTCTAATGTCCTTCCAGTTTTATTTTGCCTCTCCCATACCTTTTCTTCTTTTCCCAGGACAGTATTCACCCTAGAGGTGGCTGCTACATGACTACCTAGTGATAAAGGTGAAAAATAAAATAAAAATCTTTGGCCATCTTTATCACTGTAAGATAGAGGCTCAAATAAATGTTCAATCTCTTCATTGTCCTCCAGCAGCCATGGGATGATCCATGTCTCTTCTGTTGTTTCATTACCCGGAGTTTCTCTGTAAACAACAAATCCCAGACCCTGACATTTCTTATTTAAAATGAAAAGGGTTATTTTCTTCCAGTTTTTCAGAATAGTCTTTTTGGCTATCCCCCATATTTGATAGAAATATAGTAAGAAGTTTTAGGTAAATTATTATTGGTATTGATTTGAAATTTCTGTGTAAATTCATAATTTAACCATACTCGACTTTTTATTTATAAGACTTAAAACTTAAGGATATTGAACTTTTATTTATAGGACTTTTATTTACAAACATAAAACTTATGGATATTAAATCAAAGACCATTACAGCCTTGAAACTTTAGAAAAGAAAACAAATATAGATTTAGCAGCTGCTTTGGCAGCTCACTCTATTATACTTTATTTGTTCATGATTTCAGAAAAGAAAAAAAACGCCAATATCCAACATTAGTTTAAAAATGAGAGGGAATAAAGAATGCTTTTGATTTCTATGAAGCATTTTTACAAAATAGGAGAAATTTTCATTGTACTATCTGCAGTAAAAATAGAGTACTAAATAATAAATAATCTATAATGAGTTTCAAAAATTTCTAATGCACCATAGCAAAGACCATTTCTGCATCTACAAGGCTACTTGAGTGATTTTAGTAGTTTGAATATGCATTCAAAATGTCAATTAGTAATCTAATAAACTTCATCTTTTGTCAAACCACATTGTGTAAAATGAATAGTCAGAGATATAATTTTCTAGAGCTACTTGCCAGAGTTGATAATTTTGTATTTAAATGGAATTTGAAAAAAAATCACTAAAGGAGGTATTAAAAGTTGGTTCTCACAATGGTTCTCCATTGTGCTTGGAGCAGAGAATCCAATGATTGGACGTTCTTCTGTTCTGATCACGTGACTGAGTTGATCAAATAAAAGGTCAGCCTCACTGTCTAGATGCCCAGTGTTTTCGACTCCAGAACTGTTTCTCTGAAGCTCAACCATTGGATTCTTTACTGACTACACAAATCATTTTTTTCTACTCCATCGGACCAGGTCAGATTGTCTCTATTTGTCAGGGAGGCCGTAGGAGATTGCATAATTTCTTCCTGTGAGGGAGGGGGTGATCCGCATTGGCCAGCTGGGCTGTGGGTTCAGGGCTTTGCCCTTCCCACCCAAACTGACATTGGGCTTCCTGTTTGGACTTGGACTGACTGCCTCAGGCATCCAGTCACACGGACTTGCCCAGCTCTGGCCCTAACTTTGCTGCTGAGATCAATTCCTCCATGCTATCTCTTGCCCAGATCACTTCTGTGTTGGCAGATTAGCGGCAATGGCTCTTTGGAGAGATTATGTCCTCATCCTTCTCTTTCCCCTGACAGTCTGAGCATTCCTGTTGTGGGGAGACAGGCACTGACATGACGAGTGGAGGCACAAATTTATCACTGTTTCATAATCCTTCCTACTTGTCTGCCTGCTTTTTTCTTCAACTGGGCGATTGGCGCTGTCTCGCCCCAACAGGAGAACACTGATTTTTTTGAGTTTCTCTCCCTTTATGGAGAAGCCTCCTGCCTCTTTGATCTAGTGACAGCTCTGCAACCATTAAACACCTTTCACGGCCATTGAAAAGGGTGTGAAAATGCTAGGTGGGGGGAGGAGTTTCTCTCCACTCGCCTTTGCTACAGAAGCTTATCAACCCCCTCAGCAGCTTGTTGATCCTCAGCTGAGGCTAGACTGCCTTTTCTATTTCCTACTTCCATTGCACACTGAGGTGTGTTCTTACCAGCAGGCTTAGAGCCAAAATTGGAATTGCAGTCATTCAACAATATACTCAGGCCAGAGGCTCTGTAGGCAAATAACCTTCCTTGGTTTGCCTTTTTTTGTCCTTTGAAATTCTGATTGCTCATAACAGAAATGGCAGATAACCCTCAGCCCCTTGGTTCAACCAGGGAGGAAGGGTCTCACAGCCCTTCTCCAGCTAGCCATACTACCACAGATAACAGGGATTACCCAAGTCTGCTTCTAGAACAGCATCAAGCAAAATTACGGCCAAGGCCTTATGCAGGACCTCTTCCAGATCCGAGGAGAAGGCTGCCTCCAGGTGCCAGAGGGCAATTGAAAAAAAATTTAAGGCTGAGAGAAGAAACACAACTTCTCAAATGACGCTGTCTACTTCCTCTTGCATCCCTCGACCCTCTGTGGACCTCCCACAGACAGGTTTTTTGCCTGACAAGCCTTGGGAGGATTCACCTTCTCCTTCCTTAGCTCAGATGCCTTCTGCCTCTTTCACTCCTATGGCTGCTGGTCTATGGGGCAGGGATGAGTTGTTGGAGGTCATTTCTGACCATGAATCCTCCTTGGTTTTGGCAATTACCCATGGTTTTGTGGTCCTGCGGCAGGCTCTGTCCTAGGGTTCAGCCATTCAACCCTCCTTACCTTGTGAACACCTCACACAAGATTAGCCAGACATGGAGTTATGGCAGACTCGGTCCCAGGCCTCTTCCAACTACAACTGGGACTCAGAGTTTGAGGATGGAGAACTCAGAGGGGCAGACCTGTCAGAGGATGAAAACCCTCTCCTGGATACTTTTGCCATAACTGGCCTTTTCCCTCCAGGTATTTTTTTATCCCTGTTGTATAAAGCTAAGGCTACTGCTGACTTGGAGGATCCTCCCTCTTCTACGGAGGGTGTTTCTGCTCCCCAGTGTGCTAGGAATCCTCTCTTCTCCACTTCCATCATGCAAAGTGATGAGGTACCCACCCCACAGGTGGTATTAGACAGCATCAGGAGACAGTGGCTTAATCCTGGTGCTCAGACTTCCCCTACCACCAATCATAGGAGATTTTATCAGCCTGGGTGAGAGTTATCTGATATCCTTCAACTCCCCCTGGTCAAGGACTTGGTGGCATCTCTAGTGTCTCCCTCAGTAGCATCTGGGGATCCTACTGAGGCTCTTAAGCCAGAGGACAGGAGATCTGAGATGATGCTATGCTATTCACATCAGGCATCTGCTTGGGCAGTTAGAACGGCCTCTGTGGCCATGTTTTTTAACCACACTACTCTAATGTTGCTTCACCAACTTCAAGATCGGCTGCCTGTGGGGGACATTAGATTTCAACAAGATGTCAGCAAAATTATGGCTGCCACAAAATTTTCCACTGATGCCACCCTGGACTCTATACGTTTTGCAGCCTGAGCCATGGGATCCTCAGTTACATCATGGAGGCTCCTTTGGCTCAGATATTGGCAGGCAGATGCAAGGGCAAAATGGCATCTTGCTTCAGCTCCACTTCAGTGAAAAAGACTGTTCGGGGAGACCATCGACCCTCTGCTAATAGAGACCAAGGATAAGAGGAAGATCTTGCCTTCCCAGTTCAGAAGACCTGGGCGCAGATATTTGCCTTTCCAACATACACCCTCTTTTTGGTCTCCTCCTCCTGCATTCTCCTTCCAACAGAGGCCTTCCAACAGTTGCCTTGAATGTCCTCAAGACTACTGGGACAGGTATAGTACCCCAAGCCAGACACCCCTTTCGAGGCACTGGAGGTCATCCCTTCAGATGCCCTAAGTAACTCCACCTCAGAGTTCCCCCTTGGTGGCCGACTTCGTTGGTTCACAGACTGATGGGAGGGTATTGTTTTAGACAGGTGGGTCCTTAATACAATCAGACATGGACTGTTTCTTGAGTTCCTCTCCATTCCCCCGAGGACTTTTGTGACATGCCCAGTAAGCCACAGCCCTGCCAAGAGGTTACTCATGCAGGGGGCAATACAGCACTTGTTAGATATCAGGGCCATAGAAGCCATTCCCATACATCAGAGGGGTTCTGGCTTTTATTCTAGATTGTTTCTGGTACCGAAGGCCTCGAGTGGCTAGAGAGCAATTCTCAACCTAAAGAAACTCAATCTGCATATTGAATATAAATGATTTAAATGCACTCTCTCCAATCCATTTTGGACTCCATCAGGAAGGGCGACTTCCTGGCTTCAGTTGACCTGTCTGAAGCCTATCTTCACATCCCTATTCTACTAGTACACAGGCATTTTCTGCATTTTGCTTACCAGGGCAGACATTTTCAATACTCTGCTCTACTGTTTGGCCTGTCCTCTGTGCCCAGGGTCTTTACCAAGATCATAGTGGCACTACTAGCTCATCTCCGCTCTGTTCCCATTTGTATCCAGAGCTATTTAGATGACATTCTCATACAGTCTGCCACTCACACTCAGGCCCCAGAGGATGTTCGAGTAACTATCGAGACCCTTCAAAGCCATGGTTTTCTAGTCAATACTACAAAGAGCCATCTATTGCCAACCACATGATTACAACATCTGGGTGCAATCATTGACATTTCCCTTTCCCAGCTGTTTCTCTCAGAGGACAGGCTGAATAGTATTAGAGACCTCTCTCTTCAGGTCCAGCAGCAACCAACTGTTTCCCTTGCACAATTATCTCAGCTCCTAGGGAAACTCATATCCTGTATAGATATTGTTCCTTGGGCCTGGATACACTCCCATCTGTTCAATGGTTTATGCTTCCAGCGCAAAAGGAAGATCGCAGCTACTCTCTGTCCAGGGTACAAGTTGCAACAGGTGTCACGGTGTCCTGCGCGATGTAGTTGGTGAAGATGATGGAGTCCATGCTGGTCTTGCCAGAGCCGCTTTTCCCCATTAGCAGCACCTGGGCGGCAGGAGAAGAGCCGGCATTGCTGCTGTGGAGCTGCCCCCGCCCACCCACCCGCCCACTAGCCCGCTCACCGCCTCCCCGCTCCCGCCTGCCACCCTCTTACCTTCTTCATGGCTGCTGCGTTCGGCATCCCACGCCTGCAAAGACACGCAGGTGTCAGTGGCCTGTCCTGCTTCGCTGGGTGGCTCCCCGTGGCCCTTCCCGGATGGCTCAGTGGTCTCTTTGGCAGGTGAGGGGCCCGGCAGGTGCAGAAGGGCTCAGGACCCATCTGTGCTCCGGACTAGCCCTGCGGCTGAGGGGTGCAGGGGCAGCAGCTGCTCCGTTTCATCATCCTACGCCCGTAGGCCTCACAGCCCCTGCCTTGTGTAGGTTGCTCGCCCAGCTTTGCTCGGCTCCGGACAGCCCAATCCACAGCGGCACCTTGGGACAGTTACGTGAGCCGTGCCAGAGACTCCGCCCTCTGGTCAAGTGATGCGATGCGCCGATCACTGAGGCAGCAGCGCCCCTAGAGTGACCCTCCAGCAAAGCTGCGGGAGCCATGTTTCTTGAGGGTGCCGTGCTCTCGGGTGCACTGCAAGAGAAAGTCGGCTGCGCACGGTGGGAGGGCTTGCTGTTCACGCATGCGGGACATTTCGGGAGGGCTCCGGGACGTGGAAGCCGGATCGGTGTTGTGTCCCTGCGCCCGCAGGTGGCGCTAGGGATACGCTGCCAAGGGAGGTGTCATTGAGGGTGGAACTCCCCAGTCTGCGCCGTAACTAGTTTGGCGGGCCAGATTAAAAAGCCCAACGGGCTGGATGTGTCCCGCGGGCCATAGTTTGCGCATGTCTGGGATAGGGGGACATAAATAGCTCTGAAATAAATAAAAAAACTAACCTGATGTCGCTATTAAAATCCTTCCAACAATTAATTGAGTTAATTATCTCTATCTGAGAACCATGTAAGTAAGCTAGTAAATTATTCTTTTATTTCATATTTGAATTGTTTCTGTGACAAATAAAACATATTATTCTTTATTATTTGTTATCATTTTACTTTAAAGCTTTTTTCACACACTGGTGAAATAAAATAGGTATTTTCAGTTATACTGTTATGTAATTCATAACTCTTTTGTACTTTGTTTCAAATGGAATGATATTAAAATATGCAAATTTAAACAATTTTACCTGACAAGACTTGTGGAAGTAGGACAAAGTTTCTTTAATAAACTTCCTAATTTTACTGTATGTGCTTAATTAAATATCTCTGCCCCATAACACTTGAATTGCACTTTGTACCAGATTTTGCATTGCATGTTTTAAATGAAAACAAATATTTATTGCTTATGTAGGCTGTGCAAGGTCGTTCTATTACACAACAGGATAGAGACTTGCGTGTTGACTTGGGATTTCGAGGAATGCCAATGACAGAAGAACAGAGGCGACAATTCAGCCCAGGTCCACGAACAACAATGTTTCGTATTCCAGAGTTTAAATGGTCCCCCATGCACCAGAGATTACTGACTGATCTACTATTTGCTTTAGAAACTGATGTGCATGTTTGGAGAAGGTAAGAGACCATTCATTTTCTAATAATGAGTGTGATAAAACACAGATATTTCTTTAATATATTTATGGATTTCTTTTTAGCATTCTAAGTCTACTTACTGAGGTCTAGATACCAGTTGGGCAGAACTACATGAGAAAAGTGAGGCAAAGTCTTACCTAATAAACTAGGATATTTTTTTTTGAAATTGTAGAACTTGACAAAATGGATATGTTGTTCTGTGATATAAGCTTTGACACTTGTAGGCTAGATTCATATCCAATCTGGCTCATTTGGATGATGAGAACAGCTGGACTCTGCTGCATGGCTGATGCTAACTGCCTTGATGGAGTCAGTGCTGTACATTTTCTCGAAAACCAGTCTCCATTCTACTGCATGAGATTTCTGCCACCCTCCAACCTTTTTTCTGAAGGGAAGGTTGTGAGAAATAAGGATCCTAAAGAAATTGATTATCTAGATTCAGGCCCCATCATGAGATGGAAACAACATTGTATAGCAGATAAGTACCATTGGACGCTGAATAGGAGGAGTGTACTATTCAGTACCATTGACCACAATATCCTGAGCAGCCAGCCAGGGCAGAGGGAATATTTTGTAGTAGTTCCATTCTTACCTAATCAGTCAGTTCAGTTGGTAGCTATGAAATGAGAGTAGTTCCAGGTACTGTGGGACTTGGTCCTCGTGCTTTTTAATATTTATGTGAACTGTATTGACTGAGGTGTCATCACTTGCATTTTGCCATCGCAGTCCTAACTAGTGATGCCATGAAAATCTTGAATTGTTTTCTGGAAGCTATGAGCAATTAGGGTACTCTACAGTATGTCAACTGCACTGGTTAATGGTAGGCTTCTGGTTGCAATTCAAGGTATTGGTTGTCATCTGTAAAGCTTTTAAGGACTTTTGCCCCAGGCTCTGGGGTCAATGTGTGTTGGTTTGCTGTTTTTGTGTTTGCTGTTTCCATGCTGAGCATCTCTTTTTTATGTTTTTTATTGTAGTTTGAATGTTTATTTTTAATCTATGCATTGCTGAAAATGCATTTAGAGATTACTTTGGTAAAGGAATGAAAGAGCTTTTAAGGAGAGGAGGAAGGAACAAGCCTAGAGATTGAAGCATTTTTGAGAATGAAACTCAAACACCCCATTTTGATTTTGTTTAATATAAAATGAGAGATAGAAACTTGGCTTTCAAAATTCCGTTATTATACACTATAGCCATAAAGTTGAATTCATGGAAACCCTTTTCTTGGTTTGGCCTACCAAACCAATTAAGAAGAAGTCACAGAACCAACCAAAAGCAAATGCTCTTTATTATTGTTATTATTCTTTATATATTCTCTGGTGTAGAAATACAGCTATCCACTCCTTCAGACGCTGGTGTAATAACAAAATTCATATGAATTGCTCACACAGTTACTAGAGAAAGTGAAGCTTGTGGAAACAATTGCCAGACAATTGCTTTGAGCTGCTCCCATTTTGCAATGTACAATTCCTCTACAGCTGAAAATAAATTCGTATATGGAATTTTTGTCATTCTGCATCGTAGAGAATATTCACGTTTAGTATTGGGCATAAATTGGGTGTACTGTCCATGAGGAGCAAAACACAATACCTTTCCATATCAAAAATATAAGTAGTACTACTTATATGCATAAAGTATCCCATACTTTATCACTCTTCTGAACCTATGACCATTAGAGATCAATTACCCAATGCCTCTTCAAAACTGGTGAATTACCTTAGGAAAGCATGCATATTTGCCAAATTAGATTTGAAAGGTGCTATAATTCGATCAGAATGAAAAAGAGTCATGAATATTTAACAGATTTTCATATGTATTACAAATTTAAATACACGGTACTGTCCATTTAGACTATTAATTGTCCATCATTCTCCAGATTTGTGAATATTTTTTGATGTTTTGGATAATTATATACTGATATAATTAGATGATAATGATTTTTTTTCAGAAACTCCACTTTGCACAAGTAATATCAGAAATGTCTTTTCTGAACACTTTTTGCTAAGTTGGAACAATATGGATTTGATCTTCTTAGTTGGACTGTTTAGGTTACTGAACCTCTACAATCAGGATATAGAGCCTACAAAAACAGACATCTAGAAATGTGAACGATGTCCAGTGTTTTCTGTGCTTTGCTAATTTTGCTATAGAATTGAGTACATGAGACCATGATTTTAACTTCTAAAAAGTAGATCTGTTCAAAAGCATGCAGCTTTTCAAAGGCTGAAAATCTCTCCAGCTTTTGTTGTGCAAACAAACTCGGAGCTGCCTTGGGAGCTGTTCTCCAACTTTCATCAAAGGAAAGGGAAATATCTTGCCTTATGCCTCCTCCACTCATATCTGTCAGGGGACCAAGGCTTTTTTTTGGCAAAACTATGTTTCCTTCAGCCATTTCCCTCCTTTAACCCTGGGAAAGGAGGAGTGTGAGAAAGAGACTCATAATAAACCTATGTTTATTCTGCAAGGTGTAAGTGGGGACAGATGGGAGCTGCAGGCTTTTAAGATTTTGTTATTATATCTAAGAACAATGAAAATTAATTCTAGTATTTCTTGTTGTATCTATTTCTTGATGTAGCCTACCTTGAAAAGCTGGTAGGTTTGAATTTTGCAAGCCTGTTGTTCTTTCTGATTTCTCTTAGAATCTCTTTCATGGATTCCTTTACAGCAACATTACCACATTGTTGTTTAGTGCACAGGATCTTCAGGGATTTTGTCTCTAACCTCCAAAGCATTTCAATTTAAAGCTTTCTTGAATAGATCTTCCATGCTTTAGCATATATATATGTAGGTCTAGGTGTGTTTGGGTCTTTTCCCGTGTAAGATTGAGAGTATTTTTGCAACGTTTCGTCGAGGTCCCACTCGCCATCCTCAGGCTGGGGGACCTCATGGGATCTCGCCAAAATGTCACAAAGATACTCTCAATCTTACATAGGAAAAGACCCAAACACACCTAGACTTGCATACCTGTACCCATGAAAATCTATGAAAACATATATATATATAAAACCTGCTATTTGAGTTGTGATCCATGTTATAGCAGCAGTCCTTCATCCAGATTGAATAACAGCAGTTTATATCTCAATTCCTTCTCTGAAATGATTTTTGGTCAACTTCTGAGATTTATTAGATCAATATATATTTGTAACTTGATATTACAAAAAAGATAAATGTTGTAAATGGTACATGTATATAATTTATTGTTTTTCAATGGTTCCCAATTTGTTTGATTTCTGTGATTTTGATCTTTGCAGTAGGAACTGCCTTTATAGTTTTACTTATAATCTTTCTTTTCCTTTTCTTTTAATAGTCATTCCACAAAATCAGTTATGGACTTTGTCAACAGTAATGAAAATATTATTTTTGTACATAATACAATCCACCTCATTTCTCAAATGGTAGACAATATTATTATTGCTTGTGGAGGAATTCTGCCACTGTTGTCTGCAGCAACGTCCCCAACTGTAAGTACAATATTTCCCTCTAATGGATATGTTGCAAATTGCATTGTGTATTAGTAACACTTGTTCTGAGCATGATTTTCTGTATACAATAAGAAGAAAATATTCACACGTTTCATTTTTTAAACTACAGGCTGTAAGTTTTATGCCATTAGCAAATTTTTATACAAAAATTATTTTAAAATAATAATTTATTATTTATGTATACGGGTTTATTAGCTAGGTACAGTACACTGCAAAAATCAATGGTTATAAACAGAGCAAATTACATTGCTCTGTTTGTATATCGTAATCCTATCCTTACCTAGTACAACTTTATAAATTTCTTTTTGTAGTACAGCTAGTACAGCTTTAAATGCAGATTTGGCATAAGAGCTATTGTCTCTTTAAAAGTTAGTCATAAAATAGCATATTCTGCTAAACAGGCAGAAATAAGGTTTTGTTTAATATGAAGTAAGATACATTTGTAGCATTCTTAAATTTTGAAATGGGAGTAAAAGATCATTGAAAGAATGCTATTAATATCATATAAAATGATATTTGTTTACTTTACCCCAAAATAATATATTTTGCTTTCTTTTAGAACAGGCCGGTATACCTCACCAAAATATAATTTGAAACGCAAGGATTTTGGTTTTTTTAAATAAATCCTTTTGTTTCAAAAGTGATTTGTCTGTTAAATCTGAGACTATGTTGATGATGCAATACAAGCTACTCATTACATCCTCAGAATGCTGCCCAGCAGCCCTGCTTCAGGTCACACAGACCTTCCTTGGGAAGGGTGACACGGAGACCGATCTCCAGGCTGTGTAGAGGAATTTTCAAGGCATTTAGAAGATAAAATAGCTTGGATTCATTTACAGTTGAATTCCAAGTGTGGAAGTCTTGTGAAGATGCCCAGGGAAATGCACTTACCCAGTTATCTGGGAATGGTTTGATTGATGTGGAAAGGTTCCTGCAGAATGCAAATATCACCACCTGAGTATTAGATCCTTGCTCCTCTTGACTGGTTAAGGCCACCTGGACGGTATCATGTGGGTAGGTCCATGTGTTGGTAAATTTATCTTTGTTGGAGGAGGTGATTCTAGCTCCTTTTAAAGAGGCATGCGCTCACTGAACTGGTTGTGAAACCAGTTGCAGTCCACCATGGTGTGTGTGTGTGTGTAAAGAAATACACTGTTTTTAATTAGTAGCCTTATAAATTGTTATATATCAAATGAATGCTTTATTAATCAATTCTATACTAATTCCTTATTAATTTGAGTTATATCAGGTACAGTGATGCCATATAAGAAGTTAAAGTTTAGAAAACAAGTTTTTTAAATATTGACTTTCTAAATTGTGAATTAATACCTGATTTTTAAAACATTACTTTCTGTTTTGCATTGTATTTTTATTTGACTGTAACATTTCTTTTTCTTTTTGTTGTGATCTGTTGTCTGCTTTGTCTATTGCATGTCCAGGGTTCTAAGGTTAGTATTATTGTTACAAGTTTCAGTTTTTAGTTTTTAGAATTAGACAATTTTTCTGTGTGCATTTTTTTATTATTTAGCCTCTGTTGATAAAATGTAGATGCATTATTAACAGGTTTTGATTGTATGTATAATAATATGATAGTAAAAGTGACATTCCGAGGGCCTCATTTAATACATCATGATGAGAGAGAGGGAGGGGGAGAGAGAGAGAGAGATTGACTTTGCATTTCTATTTTGCTTCCTCTTTCATCTTCTTTGGGATACTTGAGCATGATGATATAACTATTCTTCTGTTTCTTACCTCCTGGGCAACATGAACCAAGGATCTTGGTTCAATAAACAAGAAATGATTTAATTGCAACAGCATTAAGAGGAAAACTGAACAAAACACTTTAACCTTCAATAATAACATTTAAAAAGACTAAATATTTTCTCTCTCAAAAGAACACCTTGAATGGAAATAACATTTTTTAATTGTTACAGTTCAAATTTTAGATGAAATGCTATTATGATTAATAAAATCCTTATAAAATTACTTGCAAATTGCAATTGACATTAAAATAATATTTTCTAATATGAATAAACAATACTGCCTCTTTAACTTCAGAGAGTTAGCAGCAAAAGAGCAAATAGGCTATTGATACTTTAAAACAAAAGGGTTTATTATAGCTTTGCTTTTGTAGGTCTAATTTAATGAAGTTTCTTGTGGCTAACAAAAGCTTTTAACGTAATAAATATCTTAGTCCTTAATATGTTCGTAAATTACTAGAAAGACACTTTGTTGATTCTTCTTTATCTGGAATGCATTGAAGTTCTGTATAAAACTGTATTTTTATACTGAAAATAACCACAAACTGTTCTGTGGCCTTGTTGCTAAAATTATGCAGATGCTAGTTAACATACCAAACCTGACAAAATGAATTGTTTAACAGGAGAGTAATGAAAGCTTTCCATAAAGCAACTCACTATTTTTCCTGCATTTTAATGAGAAATGAGTCCTGTTTCAGTGTTTGCACAGTGTTCCACTATGAAAATAGACTTTTCTATTTTGGTTTTAATTAGTGAAGAGATAGA